>JACMIF010003431.1:0-14643 GCA_014805445.1 Diplogasteroides magnus
CCCCCCCCCCGCCCCCCCCCCCCCCGGGCGGCCCTGTCAAGAATAAATGAGGCCGCTCGGATGATCGGATGATATAACCCATTGCAGGGATCTTTAGACTTTCAGTGAATCATTTCTAAAACGGGAGTGAAGTGCATTTCACATTCGTATAATCTACTCGGAATAGTTCTCTATGGGATGAGGAGATAACTGATTTTGAGAGCATACGGTAACAGGGGTCGAGTTCTACCTGCCCAGAAGCGACGAGAACGGAAGGGGGAAGTCCGAACTCAGCCCATCACCCAGTGATCATCAAGAGTTACGAATACTAATTAGTTAGGCCTGAATACAGAACTGTTGATGTGTTCGCGTAATAACGCTCTCTTGACACTAACAATGTGCTGTGTCTACATCGTGTTTTCAGTTACAATTGTTGATAAATATTTAAACATTTGCATTATTTCGCATGGAAGGTAACAAAAAAGTGACTTCTCATCTATTTATACCTCTGTAATGCCCCTACCTGACCATAGCGATAAGTTTCTATTCGGGCAGTAATAAAAGGATGTGGAGTGATGGTTTCGCCCTCTTCATCTCAAACGTTGTCAGATCATCTGAGTCATCGTTGTACAGTGAATCCAAGCGATTCGTTGTCTATTCCTCTTATGTCTTGTTGTCTTTAATAACAAGGAATGATTGTTATATGGATACACAGGAACATCAACGAACTTCTTTCCTGTTTTAGCTGGTCGATCCTGTTATGGGGGATGGGTAGGAAAGGGGTCAGCCCCCGTTGTGACCTAGACATAATGCGGACCGATAAGACGGTCTCTCTCATCAGTCTGTTCAAGTCCTACAAGACATCCCCTCTCATTCAGCGATTCAAGTGCTACCTGTCCTCCCTTTCCTGTCTCAAACCCCGTCGTGCAGATATTATGAGTTCATTCCCGACCAAAATTTTGATAAGAATCTTCTCATTTTTGCCCGATAATGATTTAAATCGTGTTCAAAAGACATGTAATCGCTTTTTAAGTATTGTCAAGAATAACCACCGTGATTTGTACAGACCCAAAGTATGTATTAAAACATTCGTAGCTAGTGTTGATTCTTGCACCCCTCGTATTGTCTCTCCTGGTGAGATCGTCTTAGAAATTCACGAATTGGAAAGTGGAAAGAATACTTACATTTCCTTCTATCAAGGCCATTGTAGTAACTCTTCATTTGACAAGTCTTTCATAGGCAACACCGCTAAAAATTGCATGCATCAGTTATTGCGCATCTCAACTTTATCTGCGCAAACGGCAGATATATTAATTGTATGGACGCGTAGCGAGCTAGTTGGGGCGCTTTCAAGAAAAAAGGCATAGCTGATGGAAAATTGTTGCATATAAATACAGAACTTGCGGTTTTCTATTAGCAACTTACTTGGAAGTATGTTAAATAACTGTAAATTTTTAGGATAACTTGCACTGTCCGACTCCTAAGCAAATCAAAATCACCATGGCCGAATTCATCACTGATGTGTTGACTGAGCGACGAGAAGAAGAGACAATTACAGTGACCGATCATCATTGTGAGAACATGAAGAATTTCGATTATGTTATCGGAGACAAAGTCGTACTGGTCTCCACGTCTTTTGATCAGAATTCAACAACTATTTCCATTGACTGCTTCAATCTTCCTACTTTTCCACCTAAAGACTATCCTATTATCTTGGCCTGAAAACAGTGCCGTTAGTTTGATATTGTATTGTATAAACGCTTTCTCTTTACATTGACAATGACTGGTGTTTGCATCATGTGTGTCACTTGACAGTAAAAAGTCACTTTAAAAAGTTCCTTGCCTTTCGCACTGACGAGAACAAAAATATCGAACTTCTCATTTAGCTGTACAACGCCCTTGTCCATAGCGGTAAGTGTCTGTTAAGGTCATGATAAAATCATTTGGAGTGATTTTAATGCACTCTCCTCTCTAAGGTTAGCAGATCTTTTGAGTTATCGCTGTATAGTGAATACACGCGTCTCGTCGTCTGTTCCTCTTACAATTATGTATCTGTGCTCACAAGGAATGATGATTTTTATGGATACACGGGAAGATCAACAAAGTTTTTCCTGTTTCCCCTAATCAATCATTGGTGCTTGTGTAGAAAAGGGGTCAGCCCCGTTGTGACCTAGACTAATGCGGATCCATAAGAGAGTATTTTCGTCAGTCTCTTCAAGTGCTAAATGTCCTCTCTTCCTTGTCTCAAGCCTCATTGTGAAGGAATGATGAGTGTATTGACGACAGAAATTTTGATAAGAATCTTCTCATTTTTGCCCGATAATGATTTGAATCGTGTTCAAAAGACATGTCCTCGCTTTTCAAGTATTATCACGAATAATTATCGTGATTTATATAGACCGAAAGTATGCATTAGAACATTCGTAGGAAGTCTTGATTCTAGAACACGGCGTATCATTTCTGCCGGTGAAATCGTTTTAGAAATCCACACAGCAAAAAAGCACACTTTTATGTCGTTTTACCAAGATCATTGTAGTAATTCCACATTTGAAAGTCTCTCATAGGCAACACCGGTAAAAATTGCATGCATCAGTTATTGCGCTCCTTCTATGAAATTACTGTGGACTTTCAAGAATACGGGTGGCTCAGTGGTTAGGGCGCCACACATCATTCTGACAGCCCGGGTTCGACCCCCGCCCCTGCCCAACCAAGGCGCCATCCCTCCGTGGGTCGGGCAATTGGTAGCGGTGCCCGCGAACAAAGATCCCCTGGAGAAAACGCTTGGAACGCCAGGGTGTAACTCCTAATCGACTGGCCCAGCAGTCCACCGGCAGGACCACATCCCCCTTGGATTATCCCCCTGACCCCGAAATAAAGACTTTTTTTCAAGAATACAGTAATGTTCTGTTTGAAATGATACTTCCGTTGGCCCGAAATGCCTGTTATATCACAATGTCATGTGATATTGATCAAACATTCGACGAAGAATTATTCTATGACAACATCTTCCTCCATAAACGTACTTTGGACATTAATCACGACGTTCATATTACTAGAGGCAGGTATTTTATATCAAGACCCATGAATACTAAACGTTATTGCAGATTCTTTCTCCGCTGGATCGTTAAAATTGCAGAGGAAAATGGAGTTGAATGATGAACAATTACGCAGGCTCATAAAGCGAGAATCGTTGCTCAAGTTTGTTATGAACGAAGCGAATGATCTGTCCTCTGATGTAATTCGGAATGCTGTTCAGGTACCACACCTAATGTTAAAATCCATAGTAAAATGATACATTACAACTGTAATTTTGAAGGATCTCTTGCACTGTCCGACTCCAAAACAAGTCAAAATCACAATGCCCGACTTCTTCACTGATGTATTGACTGAGCAACGAGGAAACGAATCAATCACAGAAGATAATCATTATGAAAACATGAAACATCACGAGTATGTGATCGAACACAAACGCGTACGCGTTTCGATGAGTTTTGATCAGAATTCAACCACTATCCTCATGGAATCCTTCGCCTAATTGTTCCACTCTTTTTTCTAACCTTTTCACTACCATGTCCACTATCAGAACAATCGCATGTTATTGTTCTTTATGCTAGAGATATAAAAAAATGCAGAAAATCGTTGATCGAAAGGGAAGAAGTATTCATGATTCCCATGCATTGCTCGATTGTAACAATTCTAATCAGAAATCAACTATTGTTAGCTGATGACCTTGCATTGTTGCTTTTCTGTAATTCCCTGTCCGTGTAGATAATGTGTATGGATGACATCAGAGAAAGGCACATCTAACTCCATGTTATTTATCGTTTGCAAAATCGAGCCAATTTTAGTTTTAGGAACACTTTGCTCAGTCTGACTTTTTCAATCCTCAGAAAAATGTCTATACCAGTTATCAAGAAAAGTAACCAGTCATCCCAAGCTCAACCCTTGTTCAGCCCTTCGCCTTAGGAGCGTCGATTCCCTTATTGGAGCGAATGTAAGGTTTCTGTTCGAATGCCTTCTCCGGTGGATTCAGGATGCCACGCGTGTACTCTGCACGATATCCACATTTCGTATAAACTGCGCGTCTTGTTCACTCACCAGTGAATGTCTCCGGAGGCGGCATGATTTGAATTTCGTCCTGAAATTATTTTTTAATCGTCGACCGCGACGCGTTGTCGACGCGTAACGGTCATACCTTTTTAGAAGTGTTCCTTCGATCAGACACCTTGCCTGTGGTCGGCACTCCGCCCTGGTTGGCTCCCACTGCAAATAAGATCCCGTTGACCGCAACGCCTTGCACCACGCGTCGCGGTTCACTCACTCATCAGATTGCGGATGGTGTTCGAAAAAAGCGAGCGATTGCTGAACATTTACATACGATCAAAATTGGAAATCCAATTTACTCGAAAATGCCAATATCTCTTGCCGCGAGGATTTCCATGTTAGCGTACGGGTCAAACTTCATCCTTAAAGTTTGCGATGTGTTGCGATCGCGTTGCGGCCGCTCGAACCTTCGCCTCTGCTGCGTCTTCGTGGGCAGCACGATGCTTCCAGATGAAATTTCGATGAACACCTGCACAGTTTGGACGTCATGCGTTGCGGTCGCTTCGCGTTTTCTCACCTCGGCCGTCATTGGAAGGTCGTCCGATGTGATCGAGTCCTCAAATCACCACAAATAATCAAAAGAAGAGTCAGTAACTTGAAAAGAATTACCATTTCTTCAGGCGAAATCTGCGGTGCCCTGGCCCAGAATGGTCTGAAATTGTTTGATTTATGAATGACTCCGTCTTTCGTCCGTACTTTCCGTTGATGATGATGTTTCCTCCGTTCTCGTTCCTTTTCGTCTTTTTGCTCTTAAATGAACGATCTTATTCTATTATTGCTATTTTTGGTAAAATTTTCAGCGCTTCATGGACACTTTAGCGCAAAAGACCATATCACCCGCAATGTTAGTTTGGTGTTGAAAGATGACTGAATATCTCACTGTGTGCCATGGAGACGAGATGTCAGGGAAGATTGAAGTGGGCACATTGCACGGTAACTTGTCTTGCTGTGACTTCTCCCTGCAATTCAAACTTCCCGTCCTTCAACAGGACGCATCGCGGTAGCGTTGCGTGTCCTTGTCTCGTGCGATAATCATTTTGATTGCTTTCGCCCGGTCGTCACGATAAGTGCAAAACAAGTGCCTCGTGGATATAGAGAAAGACAGATCAAATGCACTTTGGCTGCACGGTCTATTCATTTCGTGATGTCATTCTTGGCTCGGGTGGTCGTGTCACATCCGATATAGTGAAGGCGCTAAATACGTATTCGCGCAGACTTTTTTCTATGAGCGGTCGCCTATCTCTTCCATATGAAGATATTGGACAAAACATTTTGAGTCTACTTTGTTGTATTTTGTGTTCTTTTCTTTTGTTCCATTATTTCTTACCTCTGCTCTGCTCTCTCGATCACTGCATTCATTCTGAACAAAGAAACCAATTTTCTCGCTGTCCAATGTTCCTGAACCAATTTTCTCGCTGTCCATTGTTCCTGACCGTTCCGGTTTCTCCAAATCCGGATTGCGCACAAAGTCGATGTCATCTTCGTTCTTCTTCTTTGGTCGATCCTACAAATATAGACTCAACCGCGACGCGTCTGCCCATGCGTAGCGGTCGCAGTGCAATACGACCGCACGGAGAAGCGCAAGAGTGCGAATAAGTGCACACGCGTCATTTTATTTCACCATCTTTCCTTCTTTTGAGCGGTCGCCGTGTACAGAAAATTAAAATGTTTCGGACGCAATTGGTTATCAATCGCCTTTTTTATCTTTATGACAAAAATATTCAGTGGCTTCCCGCTTTAAGATTCGAAAAGAGCGCTCAGAGAAGAGTATCCCGATCTGTGTTTCGTCCTTCACACCCCGGTCAAACTGTCGTTCTCTTGTCAGTTAGACAGTGGTGAGAGAGCATTGTTTCATAAGAGAGATCAGAGAAGAGTTGCCGTCAGCCTGACCACACGTGATTCTTCTTCTGTATATCTTACCACTGATTGCTTGCGACGAACGGCGGTTTCCGCGACCTGTAAGACATTTGCCCTCTTTATTCAATCTGACTACGTACTCGTTTGATCTCTCTGCCCTCCGCCTCGGTAACGGTGTTACTGGATGAATCCTAAAACGATCTTTTGAAGACGACCGCAACGCGACCGCCGCGCACGTACCTTTTCGGCTGACATGTTCTCACGCGAGTCGCGAACTTCCTCCTTGGCGCCATCGACTGCCTGAAATGTCACAATTCATTAACTGGTTTCAGTGAATAGATAAGAAGAATACCAGTTTCTTTCGGGTCGACATTGAGTGCTTTAGAGACGACGCGACGGATCGACCGCCTGGCGAGAGAGGAGGAAGGAGAATGAGGGGAAAGATAAGGGAGGAATGAAGGGGTGGATAGAAGATCAATGAGGATAGTCAAATGCAATACGATGCATGACATTCAACAACAAAACAACAAAACAGACTATTCTGTAAGCTAGCTTCAATTTTCACACACTTTTAGTGATCTTGAGTAGCGCAAGGCTGAGGCAGGTCATTTTCAAATTAAAGTCATCCCCAGCTGGGCAAATCAAATCAAATCAGCCCTGTCTGCACACTTGTTGATAGTTATTTCCTCAATGACACTCGCAAAAAAATTGCAAAACATCGCCCTGAGGCCTTAGCCTCGTTATCTCAGTTGGTAGAGCGTCAGACTTTTAATCTGAATGTCACGGGGTTCAAGCCCCGTACGATGCAAATTTTTTTCTTCATTCTTCCGCAATTTTTTACTTTACGAAAATTTTGCTTTTCGTTCCGCACAAATGTTCGATACCAAGGTACCCTACCCTGTGACAATTGTAAACTTGCTGACTCAGCTCCCATGTATATATTTGAGTGACGTGTTGAAATCAGTTTCATAGCAAACATCGTGAACCGTTTATTTACATATCGTGCTTTGTGGCTGCAAAAATGAGTAAAATCATCATAAAAATCTCCCCGATTCTGGCGCAACGTGTGAAATATTATCGTTATTCAAATCGCAGCTTGAGAAGTTTGTATGTTTCTTCATCTATGAGATCAAAGAACTTGAGAAATTCGAACGGCGCTGAGATGCTCTGCGTTGAACTCTGAAAGGATAATTAGATCTTTTCATGGCTTTTTTTAACAAATGGAACATGGTGCAACACTCACTTCGACCAGTAAAATCATCATAAAAATTTCCCCGATTCTCGCACAAATATCCGTTTTGTCGTTCTGTCTGTAGTAAACATGCAGTTCTTGTAAGATATTCCTCCTCATGCCTTCAGCCAGATCAATCAATTCTTCGGATGAAGTGCGAGCTGAAACGATTTCAATCGAAATTCCAAATCCCGAGATATTTACGGAAAGGGGAAGGTATTGTTTGAGTGAAATGATGTAAAATGACTCACGAACACTCCACATGATAATTCCAATGCAAGCAACAAATTCTTCTTCCGTTAGCTGCATTCTTTCAAATTCCGACTTCCATGAATCTTTATGGTGCGCCACTAACTCCTCGATAATTCTAAATAAACCCGTGATTGTTGCTGTTTTCTGAACTTTTTCATACTTTACGGCACTTGCAACGAATTCCTGAGATGGAGAATCACGGAAAACTCTATGTATTTCATTATAATTCATATATCTGGTCATGCCGAAGCAAATCCTGTAAGGATTGCAATGTATTGCTTCTTATTCTACGTCTCACTTTTGTGTCATTTCTTCTCCAAAACTCTTCCATGATCGGTAGCCATTATCAAAGCGAAAGAAGGCTTTGCATAGATTTTCGACCATCGTCCACTGTAATAGGCGAATTCCTATACATAGTGAACAATATCTATTAATCTTTCTGCTTATTGTAAATGCATTTAAAGTCTTCCTTGAAGATATGAACAACTATAATCTAATCACCTGAATAATTGGCGACCAGTGAACGAATTCATCAAATGCTTCGGCTAAAAATGTTTGTGATGCCCTCAACATTGCTTGCAATACAACGTTGTGACCTGTCAACGTCAATGGCTTTAGTTCCTAAAACTATCTTTCGGCATTATAACATTTCCCGCTAATTCATCTAATTCAAATTCTATTCTAACCTCATTTCCCGCGATTTCTTCTGTGATTCCATCTGCTTTCAACTCAAGCAATAGGCGCTTACGACAAAAATCGCTGAAAAATGACTATATTGTTGGAGGCAAGAATCAAGTCTCACTTGTAACATTTGTGAATTCGAGTCATCATTTGTCCAACTGGAGCTATTTCAGCTAATTGGAATAGTCTAAAGAATGACAATCGGAAAACGTCCTAAAGCGATTCCCATACATGTTCGATTTCAAAAAAGCACTGGAGTCGGTGACCTTCAAAAAACATAAGGTAAATGAAAATATGATTATCCTGCCGTATTAAAAGTTGCATCCACCATCGTCTTAATTTTTTCAAAGCGACACTTCTTGCACAGCCATGACCTAGCTAGGAATAATTGATTCAATATTTAATGAAGATATATAACTCTCACCTAATCTACAGCTATTTGTTCCTGATCTGCAAATGTATGGGCGTTTTCGCGATTCAGTTCGCCTGTATAGATTCATTTCAAGAGAAATCCGATGTCGTCGCACCTGTAGAAGACGGAGCAGGCTCTACACACATTGATACCGAGATGAACACTTTGATTGGACGCGCGGCAAACAGAACAATTCTGAGAAGACTGAATTTCCGATGTTTTCAAATTTATTACAAAAGTGATCACATATTTGTTTCTCGTTAACTGCATCTATATTTGTTATTATTCAAGAATTTCAATATGAATTCATCGATTTTCGTCTATGTTTACGCTTGATTCTTCTGCAAGAACTTGCGAAAGAATTCATCTTACGCTTAAGCAAACACTTGCGTATCGACGAGTAGTAATAACAAACGCATCTTTAAGCTACACTAGTTATGATAGAGATATATTCGATGATAGGAAAAACCTTATAGTCAACGAGGGTCGTCGCTTCCATGATGAAGAACAGACAAGAATTTGTGGTCGATAAATAGTGCGATAGGGCGGTTGAGAGTGAACAGAATAGCACATTCTCACTACACCAACAACACACTTTTCGAGAGAGCTGTGATCTCTCTTTCTCTTTCACTGACTGCGTCCATTGCAAAGGACGAAGTGATGTGTAGGATCGGGGAACTTTTGTTCGCGTGACTCGTGCCATATGCGAATTCGAATGTATCTATGTTTTGTGCTCATTTGATTTTGACTATGAATAAGCGTAATCAGAACGATATTTGATCTCTTTATGAACATATTTTTATTCATATCGCATCTTCACATATTTGTAAGTCTCTTCATCGACGAGATCGAACAACCGAATCAGCTCAAATGGAGCAGAGACGCTCTGGATAAGAGTCTGAATGAAGAACATGAACAGTTATCAAAATGACGTCATAATGCATTCCTGGGATGCTAAATCGGTAAATCTGCCGTCATTCTTCTCCGTAGCCAGGTTGTCTATCAGTGGCTGCTTGTAAGATATCCCGCTCTGGGCAGAAAAATGACGACAAATTTACCGTTTTTGAACATCTGATGCATGCCAAATCACCTCAATCATTCCTATCATCATGAATATCTCTCCTATCCTGGTGCAGTAGTCGTTTTTGTTATTTTTTCGATAGAATACATGCAGTTCGTGCAAGATTTTCTTTCTCATGGACTCGGCCAATCCAGACAATTGTTCGGAAGAGGTTTTAGTTGAAACGCATTTAATTTGAATTTCAAATACCAGGATATTGATCAGACGAAATATAACTTACGAACGGTCCACATGATTATTCCCAGACAAGCGATAAATTCTTCGTTGCATAACTTCATTCTATCGAAATGCGAAACCATCGTAACCCTGCACTGTGCCAGTCCTCGAGTATCCTAAGGGTGAATTTACATAGCACATTTATGCGTTTTCGAATAACATACCGCCAGCAAGAAATAAGCATCTCCCTCCCCGAAACAAAAAGTCAGTTGATTCAAGAAAAGGACGTGAGAAAATAACAATAACTCACTTTACAGCACTATCGACGTATAGTTGACAGGGCGCATCTTCGAAGAAACTGTGAATCAGGCCGAACTCCGTGTATCTAGTCATTCCAAAACAAATTCTGCAGAAAGAACTCGTTTTTCTATCCGGGGGTTTTCTCTCGCCTGTGCAACTGGTCCTGTCCAAAATGCTTCCAAGATCGGTACAAGTTCTCAAAACGAAAGAAAACTTTCAATAAATTTTGCACAAGCGTCCACTACAAGCGAAACAACTGGTTTGAATATTGTCGATTGCATTAAACCTGGTCTGAGGGAGTTAAATGGTTAAATTCATCAAATGCTTCAGAGGCGAATATTCGAGACGCTGTGAACATTGCATGCACAACTAATTTGTGGCTGTGAACGGTGGTTGGCTTCAGTTCCTTGAAATTGAATAGTTTTTCCAAAACAAGCGAGACACTATGTACGTACCATATTTTCAGTTGTTCCGTCAGCTTCAAGTTCAAGAGTGAGGCGTTTCCGACAGAAATCACTATAACACATTACCGTTACATTGCACACCAAAGCAAAAGTGTTTCACTTGTAGCATTCGTGAATACGAATCATCATTGGGCCGACTGGAGCTATTTCAGGAATTTGAAACACATCGCTCGACTTTTCGAAAGAGTTTGAGTGTGCCTATAATTCGCACCACTATTAAGATTATCGATTGATTTTTTTAAAATTTGCAACATGCTACTATTGACGCTTACTGCATTGAAGATCCCTTCTACCATTCCCTTGATTCTCTCGAAGCGGCATTTCCTACACAACCAGATATGTTCTGAACTAGCGTTTGTCTCATAAAGGAAATCATAGGAACACACATCTCACTAAGCTGCACTGATTTGTTCCAGATCGGCAAGCATAAGTCTTTCCTCGAGCTTTAGCCCTTCTAATATTGTAAACAAATTCGTTTGTCGATAGTGCGCTAAAACGAACCTGTAGAAAACGGAGCAAGCCCTGCACGCATTTAGGCCAAGATGAACACTTTGATTTGGAGCTTGACATATGGAACAATTCTAAAAATAATAAGACACTACAGCAAGGTATAAAAGAAACCTGATAGTCAACACTTTTAGTAGAGGGCTTCATGTGGAAAGATATTCCGTGCGAAATGAGAAGCACAAAGAATCAACGGCAATCGATACGACGGCGGAGTGTGATCACACTCGCTCACTTTCACTACACAGACAGTACAGTTTGGGGTGAGCAATCTTGCAATTTATCTGTTCCCCTTGAGCAACATATCAGCAATATAATGCAGTCTAGTCCAATCGCAATTTGGCGAATCCATATGTTTCCTCATCTACGAGGTCAAAAGTTTTGAGAAGCTCAAGCAGTTCAGAGAATGGGTGAACACAAGACTGCAAATGTCATCTTTAAGAGCAACAAACGGCTTCCATCACTCAAACCTCGAAGGAGTTGATAAGCAGGAGTAGTTCTCCAATCCGTGTGCTGTACTCCTTCTTTCGCAGTCTCTGACGATAGAAGATGTGTAATTCGTGCAGAATCTTTCCTCTCATCGATCCAATCATATCAATCAGTTCATCACTCGCAGACTCGGCTAAAATTAATTAATTATTATAATATTTATACAGTAATCCTCACGAGCTGTCCACAAAATGAGTCCCAAAGCTGCTACGAATTCTTCGTTCTTAAGTTCCATTCTCTCCATTTGAACATACAACGTGAGTTTGCTTTGATCCAAAGCTTCTTGGAGAATCCTGAATTCTTCGCAATAAACATTGAATTCCATTTCATTACTCACTTCGTAGCATCGTTGAGATGTGTTTGAGACGGCGCGTCTTCCAAAAACGTGCGTATGTCTTCTAAGTCAACGTATCGTGTCATGCCGAAGCAGGTTCTTCAATTACAATCTCAATCTCAGTTAAAAGACTTGTAAAGCTCACTCAAATGCATGAGCAAATGCAGAAAAAATTGAATTGTAACTTTTACATACATTTTGCCCATAGAACCTCCAAAATATTTCCATGTTCTGTAGCAATTCTCAAATCGGAATAAGGTCTTGGCAAAGTTTTGCATCATCTTCTCCTGAATAGTTGTTGAAGCGATCAAAGAAGTAAAAACAGACCTGCTCACTCTTCGAGATCTTCGAGAAATCGTCAAAAACTGCGATTGCGAAATCTTGCGCAGTCTCGAAAATGGCGCGCACAACGATATTGTGGCCACGGAGTGTAGTAGGCTGAAGAGTCTGCAAGAGTTTCTTGGAGGTTGTACAATATTCCCACTTGCCACTTCGCGGACGCAGTCACCATAGGAATTCAACTCCAACGATAGTCTTCGACGACAGAATTCACTACGAAATCCATAACCTTGAAAATTAGTATCTACGATGTCCCACTTGTAACAGCGATGAATTCTTGTCATTATCGGCCCGACAGTTAACATCTCAGAGATTTGATACAACCTGAACCTTTTCGTCTTATAACAAAAGTTGCACTATTATATCTTACAACTTTCCTTCTGAAATGATTGATTTCGATGTAGACGGAATGCTCGCGTCCAATATGCTTTTAATTTTCGACAACCGACAGCGCTTGCATAGCCAATTTTTTCCTAGATGAGGAGATGCGAACATGAAAAAACATGAAAATAACATACCGCGCTCTAAAGAGCAATTATTCCTTCCACCTCGGCAAACGTATGCTTTACGTCTTGTTCCTGCTCGTCTTCAGAAATTTTTTGTTGTAAAATAGTAAAACAGTAATGTCTACCGGTAGAAAACTGCACATGCTCTACACGCATCTATTCCAAGGTGATTGTTCATCGTGTGTGCAAAGCAGATCGGACATGACTAAAACGAGTGATTAATTTGCAATTTTAATTTACAACAGACCCTGCTATCAGATTCGTTCCACATTCCCATCATGTTCCGGCACACGACCTTGGAAGAATATATAGTAGCGAATTATCTTTGGCGATCGATCGCGATACCAATTCATTTCTCAATGCCAAGATTGTAGGCAGACAGTGAGAGAAGGAGTGCACGAAAAAAGCACACTACAAACCAGACACAGATTGTGCCCATATGATTTCTGATAAGTTAAAAACTTCGTGGGAACGATGTTCGAGATTATATGGCTAATGATTGTCTCCTCTAAGTGTAAGCTATGAAGCTATCTCCTCTTCGTGTTCTCTAGACAACTTGTACAAGCCAGAATCCACACAGTTCGATATATCGACGTTACTGAATCATCGAGTATATCTTCGGTAACAACTTTGATGACTTCATCCTTGTTTCCATTAGTAAATGATCCTTTAGATGTTTGTCCCGATTAGATTACACGGAAACAACGAAACCAGTGTCCTCAAACCAGAAATGACCACTCCTCACAGTGAAAGTTGATAAGAAAACACAGAACACTCGTTCCATCATGCTTTCACTGCTTCATTACTTTGATTCCTTCTGTTGACAGCAACACATGTTTTAGAAGTGTCCACTATGAATTACGACGCTCCAATCTTTCTCACTGGACACAAACTGCTGACACTTGTTCAAACGACGGGACTTGATGAGTTGTCCATTGCTGAAGTCTACGGTCCCAGCATTGATGCAATACGGGAAACGATACATGTAAGTGTGTGCTATGGTTTATAAAAACGTAGTAAAGTGCATGTCACATTCGTCTAATCCACTCGTAGCGATTATCTATAGATCGTAGAGGCAACAGATCAACAGAAATTAGACGGATGATAAATGCACTTCACTGCCGGTTTAGAAACGCAGCTGCCAAGGGAACACTGGGTGTTTTGTTTTGAGTACGTATTTAAAGATGTTGTTTGTGATAGATTACGAAAAATGTTCAGATTCTCCTCCACTCTCGACTGAAGTGCAGTCTGACATTCCGTGGTCCATTCGCGGGAGACTTGATGGAGACACTCGTTCATCGATTCCATGACACGACACACAAATGCATTGTACAGAAGAAATTAGTCATGAAAGTGATGCAGATTAGATACAGTTGTAAGAAGAATCCAAGTGTCAAAGTGACTGTGACTATTAGTAACCGCATTCACGTCGAGAGTACTATCGATGACATTGATAAAATTTCGTTCTGATTTTTATGCATAGATGCCATGATAAATGTTTCGTAATTTAAAATGCTTTATTAAGAGTGACTAACCATAGATAGTGGTACTTCCGGCGGACATGAGTACTACCCATGAGTAACCATGACCAATAACGTGTCATTGATCTCATAGTCAGAGTTGTCGACTTTGTTAGGGAGAAATTTTGAGATATTTTATAAACAAATTCTAATTAAAATATAGCTTTATTCAGAATAAATTTATCTTGATAATACACTTATGTAGACATGTCACTTTCGTTATCTTTTAGCGTTCGATTGAACTTCCCACCGCTGATACTTTAATAATAGACGTTATACTCTTTACTGTAGGTGTCGATCCTAGGCAGAAAAGGGGAGTAGGACATTACCGCACAGACACTTCCGCACAGGACATTTGCGCACAAGACCCCCTAGGATTGATCAAAGCATGGACAACCTATAGTGATTTCGAATCGTCTCGATAAAATAAGCAT
>JACMIF010003432.1:0-10271 GCA_014805445.1 Diplogasteroides magnus
GGGGGTGGGGTGGTGGGGCTGTGGGGTTTACTAAAGGCCGGAGTAATTAGCAGTAACGGAAGCAGTGGGGAAGCGACCACAAATTCTCTTTTTACGTACATCTCCATAAATACGTGTTTAGGAAAGAAGTTCCATTGTGCTTCACATACAAAACATTAAAGAATATGCTTCCCGTTTTGGATTGAAAATAGCGCAGGCACAGCGAAATCAGCTTCCCATTTTCACAGTAGAATGCCCTGCGTAGGCCTACTGAGTTGTGATGAGATGAAGGAAATGCTTCCGAGGAGCAGGAAAATGAGAACGCAAAGGAGACTACATTGGCATAACGGGAAACGGACCCTAATTACGAGTTCTTCTCACAGTACTTGTGACAAGAACATCCATGAAGAAGATGAATGAACTATTTGTCTTCTGGGATCAGTCGCAGGAGTGGATTGGTACAAGTGTTCTTTCAATTAGTCATCTTGTGCTAGATTGGGAGATACATTAGAGTGCGAAAGTTCAGACTCGCTTGTTGTTTTCGAGATTTGATTAATGGCTGAGGTTCTCCTCTCGTTGCAGATCGTTCTCTCACATTCTAATGGTATTGTCCGTACGAAAGAAACAGGTGAACTCTTGATAACAAGCTAATTGTACTGTCTGGTCTTTTTTCGTTTGAAGAATGTTAACAACTTACTATGGTAGGTACTACCATACCTAATAGGTAGGTCATATTTGAAAGTGAGCTTATTTATCAACATGCGTGTTTAAAGTTAACAAATCACAAAGAAGCAATATATAACGTCTGCTACAAATTTTTACCGGTATTAGATCATCCATTAGTTAGAACGCAATTTGGAAAAGGGTAGTCAATATAATCACAAACTAAATAAAAGTCTATTTCAATTTCGACTTCTTCGCAAAGACTTCATTGGTATTCAATTTCGCCTTTTTCACGAAAACTTCATTGGGATCGGAATAGAATTGTGCCTGAACAGAAATATGTCAGTAAAATAAAGGAAATAATACAACCACTTTCATGCTTCCCCTCACCTTGCTCTCAATCGTAGTCTGAACGGCATCGCCCGTTCCACTGTCAGGTATCAAATGGGCGTATCTGCACCTGGCCCCACGAGGACACGACCCGCGAAGAAAAGCCCTGAATCAAGGGATTGGCACGGATATGTACTGTAGAAATTTGAATACAGATACAGTAAGACACTCACTTGCAGGGAACTGCCTTCCTCTTGCCTCGAAATGTCCTCTGCTCCTTTTTCACCTCAAATGGTACATTGGTAACTGTAATGTGGACTAGGTGAGGAGTAGAGACCATGAATTACAATGGTCGAATTACATTCCTTTTCTCTAACTCATTATTGAGCAATTGTTTATAACCAACGATGACAATGAGTTAGAGAAAAGGAATGTACTTCGAGAGCAGATTCACCGTCTCTAGTGAGGAGTTCAACCATGAAAAGATTGATTCACACCTGTTCAGAGACAGGAACATGTTGACTGAGTAGCATGTCGCTCTCGTGTTGTTCCTTCTCAGCCTCGCTAATGAATAGTGATGACTCCTCAAAAAGGAAAGACAATAACGCATTCTACACAAAAGAATCATGGGGAAAATGGGTCGTACCAGTTTGGCAGCTCCTGAGAGGATACTTCGAGCACTGGGAAGTCTCGGGACTTCAGGAGCAGCTGGTTCAGGCTCGTCCTCCTCTTCATCCTCATCCTCATCACTAGAGGCAAAGTCCGAGGAGAAGAACGACTTCTGAAACCTCTACATAACAAAGACCTTGAAACAGTAAGAAGTAGGGGGTTCTAAATGGGTAAATTTGTCGTCATTCTTCTCCGCTGGGCAGTTGTCTCACCTCCTGATAGACAACAGCACTGCGGAGAAGAATGATGACAAAGTAGCGGTTTTGAACCCCAAGTAGTTCGTACCTTCTCTTGTCCAGCAGAAGAAGTAGCGGGTGCCTCATTCCCTTCTGGTTGTTCTTCTTCCTCCTCCTTTTCCTCGTTAGCTGTTTTGCCGAAGTCCTCGTCGTCAGAATTGCCACTCTCGTCGCTTCCATATGATGCCAAGAGGTTCAGCGACATCTGAAAGGAAGAAATGACTACATGAATTAGAAAACCAATAAAAATGTCACTGCAAAATCGGCCTAAGAGAACGCCAATAAAAAATTCCGAAAATTTTCATCATGCTACTTTTATCTACAAAACAAGTTACATAATTTTCGAAACCTGCTTGCTTGATGTGCACTATTTTTGTGGTCTCATTATTTATCTAAAAACGAAATAGATTCTTTTGGAAAGGGAAAAAAATAAAGAGAAAATATTTCTTATTAGGCAAAGAAAGTGTTTTCAAATGGCCTTTATTTATGACTTTATGAATTGGCAAGCTGCCAAGCTCATGAACACTGTCAGTTTTTGCCGGCGTTGGCAGAAAAATTCGTGCTATTTCATTAATTTTGCTCTTTTTTGCAATTATTATGTTCTCACTTCAGATGTCGAAGTATCTCAGTATACCCAGTAACAGTCAGGCAGCTGTAACTGCCCTATCTGACTGTCCAGGGAAGTTGTTGGCGAGACTCTTTCAGAAAGTGTTGAGAGCTTTACCCATCAAGGTGGTTTGTCTCGCTTAAACATGTAAAACATAAGTTATCTTCATTTCAGGACAGTACTTTTCTGTTTTCCCTTGATGAACGGAGTCACATGGCTGAAGGTCTCGGTGTAGAAGGACATGTAGTCGATTCAATGGTAGTTGCAGTTTTTTTGTAATTTTTCTACAAATCGGATAGTTTAGATTACAGTATGTACTCGGATCTGCCAGTCGATTATCTTCAATCAGCCAACGTCGGATGAAATCGCCACTGAACTCACCGGGGTACTGTATCCTTCACATAAAAAACAATGAGCGGCGAAGTGCAATTGAATTAGAATAGAGCAAACGTTTCCAGCTCAATTTTGGATCCGACAGTGTTGATGTCATTCTTTATGTGTGGGAGGAACTCGGTCCTTCCACCGTATTCCGTCTGGCCGAAATCACCAACACGGGTTTGCCTCGGGTGGAAGACACAGATTGGACAATCGTAGCTGCTACTTCTGGGTAGATTTTCCTCGATTTTTTCGTCCTATGTAGTATTTTAGCTCAAATCCTCAGACCAATTCTCATTCAATTTTGCTTACTCTTCACACAGACAAAGGACCTCGCAAGGTATGTTTCATACTGTAGGACCTTGATAAAAACGGTTAACTGGAATTGAATTGTGGTGAGTTTCTGAATTCAGATTCGTTTGTCCAAGGAAGAAGCAGTCAGATTGTATGAAACAACTAACGATGCACAGAAGGAAATCGATAGACTGTTGGAGTAGAAGTTCAAGGTTCGTTAAATATTTTATTCATATTCTTCGAAATCGGAATGGATAAAAACAAACCAGTACGTTAAACCCAATAAGTGACAAAAAAGCTATTCACGATCATCATTCTCACTGGAATGCCTATGAATAGTTGAGGAACCATCTAACAGCAAAGTGAATGGCGGGTGAACCCGGTGATTGTTTTGCCTGCAGAACTGATGCTGCCGCCTCTCGAGTTAGACGAATCTCAAATCACAACTTTCCTTTGCCAAATAAGATAAAAAAATACCGGAATGACATCCTCAAAAGGCTTGAAATCAGTGATTGCGTCTTCATCTGTAACCTCAGCAAAGAACACTTCGATGTCATCTCCTCCCTGACTTATGCCCATTCTGAAAAGAATTTGCGTCTAAAATTTCCACTAAACGAAACTCATGCATTGCTTTTCCGATTCTGATCAATCGTTCTTCTCCAATACGGTAACCTCCCTTCGCTGCGACGTTTCGAACTGCACACGCGGTCCCTGAACGGAAATCGTGATGGACAGAACTTTTGAAAGCTGTTACTTGTTTCATCGCGCGTTTTGAGATGACCCGAGCAAAGTTCGAGGGTGTAAGCCCATTCAATGGGATACTGTGACCAATCGAGAGTTGTGAGATCCTTCCCTTTGTTTTCAGGTTGATTCCGAGTCCGACCAATGAAAGCGGCTAAATATGTTCGTTATCTGGTATTTAGCAAAGAGAGTACTGACCAGGTCGGAATCTCTGGTTCAAAATGATCTCGTCGCGTTTTCTGTCATAGAGAACGACTCCAGTGCTGTTCTCACACGGTGCCAAGTCCCAGGACTTTTCGATTCCGTTCTAAACAACCCTTTTTCATTTTCTACCAATCCCTGAGCACTCACGATTTTGTACAGCATTCGCATGGGATGGAATCGATTTGTGGGAGGGTCAGGTGTGAATTTGAGGTCGCTGATTCGGTCCATTTTGCCCTTGGGAAATACAGAAGGATCCAATGGCCAATTCACAAACTCCTCCTACAAAAATATAATATAAAAGCCGAATTACGAAAAAAATTTATTATACCTGATGTGTGAAGGGAATGTCGTGCTTCTGACGGTTGAACCACCACTGAAATTAGATTAGTATACTTTTACAAAAAGTCATCAACATGATAATATTTAAAATATTTTAAAAATGAAATTGCAAATGTGAAGGAAAGTGTTTACCTGCAGTGCGTACAAGAATCCGGGAGGGGACGATCCATCGAACGAGTTCAACTTGGCCCGAGCCTCATCCTCTGTCATCCACACCTCAAATGGATACTGTAATCAAAAGTTTTGATCGGGTATTGATCGGTTCACATATTATGCTCACTTTGCATGTTGCACAGACTGTGATAGAAGACTAATAATAGAGTTACGGTAATTTTTATTCACAATAGCCTATAGGTATACTGTAGATTAGAGACTGACCTTTATGATGAATTCTCCCTCATGCACATTTCCTCCTCCATCACTTATCTTCTTAGATTCATCAATCTGTGCGTAGTAGAGATGTTGAGGGGAACCCGATTCGTCCATTCCAACGCTTAAATTATTGATAAATTATATTGTCATGCTCTTTGCTGTGTTTCTCTAATGCCGTTATTGTGTCGGCATCGTATCTTTGCTATTTTGAAATCCTAGATAACACGGAACAAAAGCTTACATGTACGAGGCAATATGCGCGATGTCGCTCGTCCGAACAGAGTACCCGCACTCTTCCTCGATTTCCTCCCTCGCGATTTCCTGTCGAGACCCATTCTATTCAAACTGCGGCTTACGGTAGCCTACCAGAAACGGCAAGTCCTTATCGATGATGCCAGCACAAAGTTCCTGCGTGCAGCCAATTTCCCTGTAAACATACATGATTTTAAGTCCCCGGATTTCTAGTTACAGTATCTCAATCTCTACCTGTCATAACTGTTCCAATCGATATCGTTGATGTCCTTGCCCTGATTCTCAGGCAGTTTGATGATGCTACTCACGAATATCGCTGAAAACAGGGTACCATGAATGATGTGATGATGATAGTGTCCCCCCACCTGGTCGAAATTGGCGAACGATCAGGAACTGTTTCTTTTCCGTGTGGTACAGCAGAATGGCAACGGAAGAATGGCGCAAAGCGAGGTCGAATTGTCGCGCACGACCGTCCTGAAGCGATAGTCTTGATTACGGTACAAAGGGATACTATAATCATACATGCTCGAAGTTGATGCGATATGGCTTGAGGTAGATGGACTTGAAGTGTTCTATGAACTTCTGGACCTCAATTGAAGGAAGAGAGTCCGTCATACTGTAAGAGATAGTGATGATGAGGATTACGGTTGTTAAAGCAGCTTGAGAAATAGTAATCACGCAAGCATACAGCTATGGGAAAGTAAAAGTGAGTATTAATTCTGTAGAAGGGAAAACATGGTCAGACTTTCAATGTTTATTGGAGAGTAGTCATTAGGAAATGACGTGGGAGAACGGACGATTCTCCAATTGTTACACCCTGGTGGAGCGCTTTAATGAAGCTGGCAAACAGGAAGCGGAAGCATGGGTAAAGATAGCAAGGGACGACGTTCTCGCTTACTAATTGTTTCGCCTTAATGGGAATATCAATGCACAATGTATACACATCATCCCAGAAATAAAGAATATAACTCGCTAATATAAGAAAGGAAGACAGGAACTTTGTTCACGCAGGGCCCTGCCGTAGAGCTTCCGGCCCTGCGCTGACCTGCTAAAAACAACCACAAACTACACGTTGCCAACCGTGAAATAGATGCACTCCGTATTCAAATGCACTCGTCGTTCTCTGATACTCAATCCCGGTTCTTTGAATTACCTCAACATTCCCTGTTTCAGGGACAATTACCATTTCGCTGTTGTCTTTGCCCCCTCCCATTCTGAGGATGACAAGTATGAAGGGAGTCCCTCCCACACTCTCGTTGATAATGGCGGCATTCTGAGCATTGAAGGCAACAACAATCAAAGGGTGGGGGAAGGTGTTCAAATGGTAGGGGAACCAAAAGGAGACACAGACTCCCTGCTGTGAGTAATCATTCCTTCCCCTTACAATAGACTTTCCTGTCTATACAACCCCCTGAATATGCGTTTACTACGAGAGTCAACAAAGTGAATGAGAGGGAAGTGGAATTGTCCAAGTGCCCTGGTGTAGGTCGTATCTCTTAGCCCTTCTTAGATGCACGTGTCACTCCGGCTTTCCGGTTGACTGACTCTTTTCCTTCCGGAATATTTCTCGTTATGATTTCTCTTCCTCGTTTCACAGTCATTTGAATTGGTCCTCCTTGAGGGACGCGGACGTCGTCGTCGTGGAGTTGTCGAGGGAAGATTCAGAAGGAGAAGAGAGGCATCGAGGAGGAGGAGAGAGGAGGGAGGACGACACGAAAGGAAGGTGAGAATGGACGAAGATCTCAATTGATAAGGTCCGATAGATGTGACGATAAGAGGATAAGTATGGGTAGATTTGACGGTACCGCATCATTTTGACCGTAGTACACTAGAGACCTCGAATCGACTCACGGAGTGCTTTCTTTTTTCTCTAATTCATTCCGAGCGGTTATCTATCAGCTGCGAGAGACAACAGCTCGACAACAAGATAGAAACAAGGAATGCACTTGGTGAGTCCATTCGAGGTCTAAACCGTACACTTCCTTTGCACGCGAGGTACACCTATAGTCAAAGTAAAGATTTGGCCTTGCCCCATTGGTTTCGTAGGTCAGTCTAGACTGGGGTAGGTGAAAGGGGTAAATTGAGAGTGGGTGGAATGCTTAGCCGTTCATTGTTCAGTGTCAATCCTTCATCCACGACTGATGCCACTGAAGAACAGTTCACCGTTCGAACTGCAATCGGAGACATACTGAGGTCGGTGACAAGAGAACGCAAAGCAAGAAAAAGTGATTTTTTCTGTCATTTATTTCCATCGGAGCAAATGTCCATCACGTGACAGAGACAACCGCTGCGAGGGAATTATACGACAGAAAAATGCACTTCTGCTTGGGTTCCGTTCCCTATTAGTGACTGATCCTTAGAGACCGCGAATCAACTTGGGTGGAAAGCCGAATGAAATAGGATGAATGTTATAAACTCTCGAATGAGTGTTGAAAAAATCAATCGTCATTCTGTTATTCAACTCTTTCCGAGATATCGTTAATTCATTATTGTATTGATTTATGTATTGTGCATAACTGAAATGTCAAACCCAAGTGAATTGACGGTGTTCTTTATGTCTCAATGTAAAGACGAGTTTTTGCAGACGCGCCGGCAGCTTCGGGGAGTCGCTTGCGACTGGCGGTCGAAGAAGGGAAGAGAGGAATCAACCAACGTCATCCAGGAGAGCACGTGAACCGGTAAGTAGGAAGGTTACGGTAGATTACAGATGGCAATCATCAGAGAATGTCGGGAATGGCGGACAGTTTCACGAAGGCCCACAATGAGTACTCGAGACTGGCTGTGAAGGCGACTTCTCTCATACTCAATGATCTGTGGGCAAAGGTGAGGGGTACGATAGGGGTACGGTAGCTTCACTACAGACCAAAGGGGACGCCTACCCAGTGCAATATGGGAAATGGGGTGCTTGATTTGTTTATATTTCGTTGGCTGTAGACAGCGACAGAAAGAGACTTTCATTACGAACAACCGAATAGTTGTCGTTTTTGCAGAAGACAATACCAGAAGATGGATGGACTGAACACACGATTGAGTTGTTCCTCCAATGGATCGCCTCGCACGATTCAAACAACAGAATCGATATGGTATCTCTCATTTGCTATATTTACAATGTAATTTCCAAAATTGCTAATGGAAGTGAACAATAGCGCAGAACAGTACACACCGCAACTCAACGTTATCAGTTTATGTACCTCAAAGTTACGAGTTGTTTGCGGAAATTAAATGTGGACTTTGACCGAAACTCCGAGCCATGCTTTTCAAGTACATTTTCATTGTTACACTAGTACAGTAATATGCATTTCAACGGTAATTTGTAGTCTCCTCTGGACTCAATTCAATGTTGCCACTTCATGTACCTCAAAGTTATGAGCTGTTAGAGCGAAGTAGATTTGTAGTTTTAGTCTCCTCTGGGTGCGGGTGAACGAGAGGGAAGAGTGGCCTCATCCATTGTCAGAAGACTACATTGCAAGTGAGTATGAGGGTCAAAGACAAGAACGTCATGGACATTTGCGCCGGAATGAAGAAGTGGACGTTGTCGTCACAATCACGGCACAAGCGTACATTTCAATAATGACGCAAGTATCCATGGCCCACTTCCCTTTCTTCCGAGTTTTCACTGTCTTTTTCCTTAGTTATGTAGGTTTTTCATTTGTACAACGCTATAACCAAATGTTACAGTATGTCACATGGCGTCGGCCGTTCCGGGAATCTGTGCGAGATTCAGCCCAAGGTTTGGATTGTCTCACGTGAAGTAATACAAATGCATATCATTTTCCGGCCCTTGGATCATCGATGTTGAATTGCCTTGCCGGAGAGTTTGCCATGCACGCACTCAAGTTACTTGGTGAGCCGAAGATTACGGTATTCAACTTGGTTCACTGTAGTAGATTGAATTCGTGGTGCGACACGGACGATGAAAAAGTATATTTAACTTTAAATTGAGGCCTGGAATCGATCCGAGGTACTGTAGTGGTCCCTTGTGCAACTGGTATGTCCCTCATGCTGTGCATGGCCCATTGGAGGAAGAACAAACCGCAGGCGAGGTGAGGATATACTGGGGACGGTAATATGAGATGATACGGTCATGGTCCCATACGGGCACTACCTCAACAACAAGGAGGAATCCACCCTATCTCAGATATGTCGTGTGGTCGCGTGTGGACCAGAAGTCGTGTTTCAAGTCCATTCTGGCTGCAGGTTATCACATTATCATGTTGTGCCAGATTCGTTAGATAGAGAGATAGATAGACCTACACGCAGAGAATATTTATTATGGAAGTAGCTGACATGAGTTTTACAAGTATATAAGAGTAATGTCAATGCTCGAACAATCAAGTAGGTCTATTCTCGTCGATATTTGATCTTTGAGTGAGGCGCGAATTCCCCTTGTCATAAGTATTATCTCGCGCAGAGATTAGACCATTCAGTGTAAATTGTGTATGTGTTGTTGTATACATTTTTATTTGTTAATCAATCGATTGTATTTGCAGGATACGAGCCCGTGATAGTGGATCCAGTGAGACAAGGAGACGCTCTTGTAACAGATATCGAAGGAGTGAAGAGAGCATTGGAGAGACATGGAGATGAGGTTGGAGGGGGGGGGGATACATTTGGCCGCCTTGGCTTAAGACGCATTCTCGGCCCCCATCGAGGACCCCTCCACTATGGGCGGACCAAAAATCTCAAAATGTAGCTAGAACCATGAAACTTGGTGGGTATGTACCCCTAGTGAATGTAAGTGATCCACATCCGTGAGATCCGGATCCGGGCCTAATTCACGGTTCTGGATGACGAAATAGGTCGAAAGTTTGGGTGATCATAACTTCGTTCAAAGTGGAGCTCCAGGGCCGGTGAAACAATATTCTTGCTCCATTCGTCGAGATCTGCAAAAATGATCGCCAGAGTCGAGTTCGTAACTCTACTCCTAAGCGCGTTTTTGGTGATGCAGCATTGGATAGTTGCTGATTTTCCAGCAAAATCGTTGAGTGCGAAAGCTGGATTATGCTTGCCACATAGTGTATCCCAACGCACACTAGATTGGCCCGATTGTCCCAGTCATGCATGGTGAAAACGGGGTTTGCCTTATTTTGACTCTTGCCAGCAATAGTCGCCATCCACAACTAAGAAAATCATAACTTCCTTCTACATCAATATTTTTCCACGTTCTTCATTCCATTCGAACCACCAAGATCCTAGCTATGAAATACTTT
>JACMIF010003433.1:0-14638 GCA_014805445.1 Diplogasteroides magnus
TGAACAGGAAACTACTTTATTATTTAAGCGGTATTGCATGCGATTTCTCGCCGGGCCAAAATTCTGTACAAAGCACTTGTTCTCTGAGATAGTCAAATTCCATTGGCTAGCCCAATCCGAGACAAGATCTAAAGCCAACTGCAGATCACCGGAAAAACTAGGGATAGGAGCAGATATTTTGGGATCGTCGGCATATACACCATAATCCACGCCAGGAGGAAAGGAGGAGTAAATATACAATAACTGGGAGCCAGGTGCATTCATTGCCCTTCCCTTGTGCCGATATATGGCATTTTTCATCATCTCATTACGAGATAATGTAAGGGTAAATAAAAGGATTATTATCCTTTCGGATGTTTGGCCTTGTTTTTTCGCGGTGCTCACAATTATGAGAATATTGAGCAAATACAAATTATTTCGAGTTCTGACATTAATTTGTAAAAATTGGGCAGTCAACAATGCAAAATAAACGTCGCTCTCTCATGATCTATGAAGGCTGTGTAAACAATTTGGTGTGTCAAGCATCAAGGGATCATCTCACAGATTATCTCGTTTCGTACTGTTTTACGCAATAAATGGACCAGGAACCATGGGCAAAAAACTTGTCAACATGCGTTTGTGTCATTCATGTTAATGTTGACGTGTTAGCCCGGTCCTCGCGACCCTTCGTCGATAAAGTCGATAGATAACTGTAACGTGGAGAGTACAGAGTCAATTGCCGATCTCCTAATGTACTCTAGATTTGACGTCTCAGAAATTAGCAGGAAAAAAACATTGGTGAGTTGTGACGAGAAAATGCTCAGATTATCTGGGTGATCATCGAGAGTGCTTCCTGTTGTGTTCTAGTGCTTGTGAAACCGAAAATGCGTCTCGCTTCACTTGCCGCGTGTTCTCCGTGTATTGGTTAAAGGTACAGTCCGGGGCGCCGATTTCTATCGCAAACTGACTTTAGACACGGTAGAATTTTAATTTGCAAAATAGCGAATAGCAAGAACATTCGAAATTGTAGCTTCATAGCGATGTCAGTTCCTAGCTCTGAATGTAATCTGTGTTCTCTATTAGCCCGTTTTAGTGCAAAAATGAGAGTAAAACGCAATTGAAAGAGCTGCGTCTATCTAAAATCAGTTTGCAATACTTGCACCCCGGAGTCCACCTTTAAAGACAAGAGCGCCAAGATCATGACGACAACGCTCATCTGTCCATTTCGCCATTATGGCGAAAATGTCCATGGGGCTCGTCCTGCCGTCCAACCTATGTGCAATTCAATTAACCAACTAAGAAAATGCCTTCATTCCTGAACCCGTCGCACGTAACTTCGCAGGAGTTTCCATTTCCCTCTTGCGTGTTTTTGTCTCAACTAATGTTGATGATGAAAGAGGGGACGAAGCAGATAACACGATTTTCTTTAAAGGTCTATCGGTATAAATACAACCCTATTACTTGACACAGCGAGTCAGCAGGCCCACTTTCAAGTTGTTTTGCCGACCACCCGCGACCTTTTCTGTGCAGCAGTTTACTATTTTTGTCCCCTTTTTAACCTCTCCCCCAACACTCTGTCTCATCTAGTCCGGACACCCTGTAATGATAACGTTTGCTATGAACATATGGCATGTGTTCTGATTATCGTATAGTATAATATCATAAAGCTTACATTTTGTAATGCAGCAAAAACGACATCATGATTGCAACATTTCTTCCCTCACGAGAGCATTCTTCTTCTCATCCTACTTCTTTCTGCCCACTGGACACTGGCTGCGCCTCGAATGAGACAGTTTTCTTCTTCCGTAAGTTACGGGTTTGGTGTATTCTAGGGTGTCGTAAATGGGACAATATTGACAGCCGGTCAAAATTTGCATCATTTCTATGTCTGCGTCTATAATCGCCCGGTCGTGTTTTCAGCTCGAATCCACCACGCGGCTGTCAATATAGATAGTCCCATTTACGACACCCTAATGTATTCGCGTAAGATCATTCTTATTAGTGTTGACTGATGAAATACGAGCAAATGGAATACGAAAGAGTATCTTGCCTCATTTCCTTCCTATGCGATGCAGGGTGCGGTAGTGCGCATTTCATTCATCTTAATCGGGCGAATACGAAGGAACCAATATGACAGTAAACATAATGTTATGGAAAATTCACATGCACCGCTGAAAAAGCATGTTTGAAAACCTTAATAGCTAAAAATTCATATTTTAGGTGCTTTTATTGTCTTGATAACACTAATTAAATTTCGTATTCCATGGAATACGAAGGAATAACGAATGAATGAAGAGGTGCTCGTATTCCATCTGGCGTCGGTATTTAATCAGCCAACACTAATTCTTTCGTTTAGGAAAGCTCTCCTCTTTACTTGTTGGTATCTGCTCCTATTGATGACAACCTCAAATCCAGTCATTCGTCCACTGGGAAGGTGCATTTTAGCTTCTTAAATTCAGTACTTTCTTCCAAAACCCAGTACATATTTTCAGATCACACGCAAACAGGAAGAATGGCAGAATTACGTGCCGTTGTCCGGACTAATGATTTCTGGTAGCCTATCAGCCTGGATTCGTCGAAAATGTTGCGGATTTCGCAGAATCGCACAGACGAAAGAGAGTGAGTGTAACTCTAAATTTCTGAAGCTATGCCATAACCAATCTTCTTTTTTGTTGAGCGGTTAATAAAGCCGTTCAGGTGATCCAACAGCAGGAGAATCGTTCATGTCGCATGAGTGAGGCTACTCAATGACTCCGAGATGCCTCCAAGCAAGGAATCGACATTTGGAACGAAAAAATATGCAAATGCATTTCAAAAGTCTAGCCTATTTACTGTGGTGCAACCACATTTCACATTTTCTTTGTTTTTTGTGCTCTGTTCTTTGTTCTGATTAGTTTTACGTCCCACATGCTAACTGTGATAAAAAATGCAGATGCGGTAGCAGAGTTCATACATTACATGGTTTCTCAATTGAAATTTCAGCCAAAAATTTGCCGATACATATGTATTCACTATGTAGACATGTATCTAATTCATAAATAGCACTTTTGAGATGTGTGACTTATTCTTAAATGTCTAATAATAAAACACCGGTTCCCAAATGTTCGACATCCTTTGAACATGACTTGCTAAAAGATAATGCTCTCTCTGATCTCTTCGACGAACATTCTTATCACGTGCGGGGTTGTGCGTGTGGAGAAGATTATCTCGTCGTCATTATCTCGTCTCGAAGGATGTCCATTGCACCACTACACGCAAATATACACTTCAAAAACTAGGTCGTTTATAAAATCATACAAGACGAGTAAAAACAAACAATTAGCCTTGAAAACGTACAATGGAATAATACATAAAGAATGGAATATGATTTACTCATCATAGTTGAGCCTTGAGTTGAGCGAAATATATGTCGCTGTCGGCTGGAGTGGCAGTGCTTTTCGTGCGCGAAGTCGATGTTAGTGTAAGCTGATACGGTGCTATTATTTAGTTGCGCTCATATAATTCTTCCGCTTTTTATATTGTGAGAAAAGTCACGCAAATATGTACCTGACGCTTAGCCGATACCCGTTTTGCCATTCGCGCCAATTTGTATGTCAACAGCTTGGCCATAATTCCAATTACCGGCATTTTGTACAACTGTATATAAGTAGATACAGTGATAAGAGCATGAAAACGAAGCTCACTTGATTCCTATAGGTCTTTTCATAGACCAAAAAGCCACGCAACATCAATAACGCATATCTGAAAGCCTTTTGTACCATGGAGACACAATAGGCGTGAAGGCCACTCAGAGTCACATGACAATTATCTAACATTAAGTGTTCTAAATATAAAAATTTCGTTGTTATTCTTCTCCAGAGCTGCGCTGTGAACCCTGATAATATAATAAGCTCGACGGAAAAAATAGACGATAAATATATATTCCACTTTATAACCACTAATGTCATTTAGCCCTCACTCACATGCCGAGGAAAATATCGAACAGCGTCACTACAGCGTTCTTGAAAAAGAACAGCTCCGGATAATGGTCATGAACGATGGAGAATGTCATGAAAAATGAAGCCGAAGGCAAATTCAGTATGATCGCAGGGCCCAGTAATGATGCCAACATCTGCAATGGCAATCTTGGTTAAGATGAAAATAGTAGGTCGCAGTTAGCGTTTATAAGTATGACATGGTATTTAGTATTATGTGGGTCATTGTGGCTGTTCTATTATGTTATGCTGTTTGAGCAACTTTCACAGCCGAACAACAATACCTTCATGGCTCGGATATTCTCTCGTATCTGGAAGGTGCGAGATAACGAATAGGAATCGAATCGTGCGCCCTTATCCAGGTGTTCATTCAGTGCGAGATTATATCGGTAAACGATAGAGCCCACCTGTCAACATGGACTTTTAAGGGAAACAGACTGTAATTAATGGCTATGACTGGAGAACGTCATAACAATAGAACACCGCATGCGAGTCTTTTAGTGCATTTGACATGCCTTTCTTCTCCGCGGTGCGTTTGTCTATAAATTGCAGACGCAATTGCACCTTAGAGAGTAGAGACATGACAAATGCATTAAAAGACTGGTAAACACCTTAGATAATACGCTTACCCCTGCTCCAACAATTGCGAAGAGGCAATAAGTGGGTGAAAAGTACCAGTGAGGGCAAATGCCTGAAATGTGTATTTATCAATCTTGTGAGAATATGTTCGTCAATTCATTAACTATCTTGGTTCATTTCAACCATATCGGACCTGTTACATGCAATAATGCATTAATCCATCCAACTGCCTGCGCAATGGTCTCGCAGATGATGAATACGATTATTGTACCTTTCGACCGACGTTCATACCTTTTATTATAAAATAATTTATTGCATATTGAAGGTTTCCATTACCACTTCCAGTACTTTGTTGCGACTGCTCGTTCGAGAGATATTCCGAGGCCTCTAAATGCACGGGATTGAAAATCAGTCCGTCTTCTGAAGTTCAGACAACCGCGGTCTGAATCACTTACAGAGCAGAGATATAGCCTAGCAGGTGTTCTCGCAACATCGATGATATGAGAACAGAGATGTCATCCGAAATAGATCACAGTAATGTCAATGCACTTCCTTATACATACCTTTTTTGTCAATTCGCATTAGTTGATAAATGAGCAGATGACATCTTGCGAGTAGGCCTAACAGCATATGACCGATTGCTACAATAGCAATAATACGAAGCTGAAAATATTGCTGGGCTGTTCAAATAGGGAACGATAAACATACATTTACGTGATACAACCTCGAGACCCAGATAGCGTGGCCTAACACCATACCGAAGATGCAAGCAATAAAATTTATAAAAATCTGAAATAAAGCAACTTCTAGGTAAGTGAGTTGCGAAAAGTTCACCTCGATAACGAAACAAAGGTTGAAGAAGATCGGGTAGTGGGCTATTTCTGTGTAGTTTACGTATATCATGGAGACGAAATGCATACTTTGAGGAAATGGAGAGAATGTGATACTTTCTGCCACGGTATGTGGTATGTTGATATACAATAATGGAGGGGCCAGGTGTAATGCTTGTACTTCCTTTGTGACTGTATATGATAAATGTTTTCACCATTCTTATTCCAATATCAGGCAAAGTAAAAATATAAACAAAAGGTTAATTGTCTATAGCATATTGATGACAGGCATTGATGGGGTGTTGATTCCTTGATCGAGACGTTTCTTATATAGTAATACTCCTTTTGGTTGGGTAGTCTCCTCTAGAGGAGGATTCCATTCCGAGATTAATGGTGGGAGGAAGTGGGAGGCGACCGCCTGCGACGAAAGACTCCTAGTAGAATAGAGTAGCCGGTTATTTTGGGTCCCAAAATATAATTTTCCTCAATTTTCAGGGGAATTTTCGAATATCGAGTTTCCACAGTTTTAATGACCCAAATATGCAATAAGTCGCACTTCACGAAGCATGTGGAGAAAAGTGCATGTTGAACTTTGTGTGACTTTTATGATTTCGACCAAACTTCTTGAAATTTTAGGTTTGAACACGCTGATCAGTTGAAAAAATTATTATTATCTGATTCCCGATCTAGAACGGAATTTATTGTCTGTTGGTATGAACACGTAGATGCTGAAAGGTGAGTATAACAAAACTTACAGTACAACCTAATATAAACGAACAATTCACGATCTACACGAACAACGGAATCGTTGATGAGCTCTCAAAGCCTTGTATTCTTCATAGTTGAGCATTGAATTGAGCGAAATATATGTCACTTTCGGTAGCAGCGGCAGTGCTTCTTCTACGCGAGGTCTGTGCATTGTAAAAGGAACACATATTTGGCTTTGCAAATGGTAAGGACACTTTTGTATTAACTGGGCTTTAAAACATTCCTGAGATTCGCAACAGTACCTGAGCGGACATCCTTCTTTCCTGCTGCACCAAGTTGTATGTCAGCAGCTTGGCCATAATTCCAATGACTGGCATTGTGTACAACTAAAGGCACACACATGAAAACATTCGATGAGTATGTATAAAAAATCACAAGTATTGAGGAGTATATATAAAATGTTGAAAGAAGTATCAACAAATGGAATAAATGGGAGAAGAAAACTGTTAAAAATATGAAAAGGAAGCTCACGTGATTCCTCCAGGCATTTTCATAGAGTAAGCAGCCACGCATCATCACGACCGCATATCTGAATGCTTTTTCTCTATAGTCAAAAGTGGCATGCACGCAGTAGATTTTTTCAGCAGATTACTAATGCTCAGCACACTACCAACGTGTGACCACTGACGATAAACTAAAGTTTCAGCAGATATATCCGTCGATTCCACAGCAACCGAATATATCTGCTTCACGGACGCAGATTTTTCTGTCGCTGAGAGACAGATATATCAGTTGATCGGATATATCTGCAATTTAAAAGCATATGTTTTCCTGTGTTTGAGGGCCTCTCAGAGCCACGCGACATATCGTCCCCACTCACAGGCCGATGTAGACATCGAACAACGCCACCATGGCGTTTTTCAAAAGGAACAGTTCAGGAAAATAGTCGTGAACGATGGAGAATGCCATGAAAAATGTAGATGAAGGCAAATTCAATATGATTGTTGGACCCAGTAATGAAGCCAACATCTGCAAAAGACCATCTTGGTTAAGTATGTAATGGCTGCAATTCCAATATGCACCTGTACTGGAGTTTCTATAACTGTCACATTGTGTATTTCTCATTCTTCAAATCCTCTCTAAGCGGTTTTCTATTACATGAGAGAGTTTACTGCACAGAGAGAGAGAAAACACTGCCATATCCGCAACTACTGATTGAAAACTGCCAATAATAGCAGATTTCAAACAATAGGAACGGATTGGCAGTTAAACTGATAATATTGGCAGGTTGATGGCAGTTATCTTTTGTGTGAATGAGATTTACGCTTAGTGCATAAGATTCCCGTTTTAGAAACCCTAATTTCTACATATGAAATGATAGTATGTGGACTGTTGCTATAGTATTCTGTTATGTTTTGATTGAGCAACCATTGCAGCTGCATAAAGATACCTTCATGACACGGATGTTTTCTCGTATCTGGAAACTGCGAGACAGTGAATAGGAGTCGTATCGTGCGCCCTTTTCCAGATGTTCATTAAGAGTGATGTTATATCGGTAGACGAATGCGCCCACCTGTCAATATGGACTTTTGGCGAGACAGATCATGATTAATGGCTAAGACTGGGGAAAGCAATAATACGCTTACCCCTGCTCCAAGCGTAACGAATAGACTTCTCGTGAATGGAAAGTACCAATGAGGTCATGTGCCTGAAACATGTGCTCATGTATTTATATGTACAACATCAATATTGGCAGTTAACAGTACGAGCGGTATTGGCATTTTTTCCTCTGTCAATAGTTCATTGCAATAAGATCAGACCTGTAACATGTAATGTTGCATTGAGCCATCCAAATCCCTCTACAATGATCTCGGAAATGATGAATACTATTATTGTGTCCTTTGTCTGACGCTCATACCTTAACTACTTGTTCTTCATTGAAGGACTTTATGGTTTCTAATAGCTAAAGGCACATTTCTGATTAGTCTAATCTCTGCAGAGCGGTAGTCTATCGAATGTAATCGCTCTGCGGAGATTAGATTAATGAGAATTGCATTTGTTTAGAAACCTAAAATCATCCATTACCACTTCCAGTACTTGGTTGCAACTGCTCGCTCGAAAGATATGCCGAGGCCTCTAAATTCATGGGTCAAGCAATCAGGCAACCTTCTGAAGTTTAGACAACTTCCACCTACATCGCTCAGATATAGCCCAGAAGCTGTTCTCGCAAGACCGATGAAATAATAACCGAAATACCTTCAGAAATGCATCATTATCGGTGTACTACTTTCCATACCATTAGAGTCTATTCTCAGTAGTTGATAAATGAGTAGATGACATCTTGCAACTAAACTTACCATCATATGACCGATTGCTACCATACAAACAATGCGAATCTGAAAATATTCATGTTTTCCAAATAAAACACAATAAACATACATTTACGTGATACAAACCCGAAACCCAGACAGCGTGACCTAGCACCATCCCGAAAACGCAAGCGATAAAAATCTGAAACGAGGCGACTTTTAGGAGAATTAGCCTGTGCAAGTTCACCTCGATAACGAAGAGAAAGTCGAAGAGAACCGCGTAGTGGGCGATTTCCGTGTAGTTAACGTAGATCATAGAGACGAAATGCATGTTGTGGGAAATGGAAAGAAAGTGATACTTGCTGTCATGTCTATGTACAGTAACTGAGACAGGTGCATTCTTTATCCTTTCTTTTACGCCGGTATTGGACTGATTTTACTCGCCGTTTGCATTACGAGAGCATGTAAAAACCGGGGTGACTGATTCGATTCCCATTTACATAGATTCGAACGTTTCAGTGTAAAGGATCGAATCAAACGCGCCACTAATTCGACTGTGCTCAACTGTATACTGCGTGGTGTCTGATTTGACGCCTGACGACGTCGACTTCGACCTCGAAGATTTTATTACATCACAGTGCTCAGAGATGCTGAGAATGTTTTCAGGATTTTTTTTCAGGGCATCATGAGTCATTATAGCTATTCTATAATGAAAAACAGAACGAACAAGGGTAAAGTTTTAAAAAAGCACTATTGAGTGCGCGCTCCTTTAGGTGCTCGGTGACAACCTCCAGTAAAGTCGAAGAAAAAATATAGTAGATACATGTGGCCAAGCCTTCTGCGTAATTTTTCATAGAGTCGCGTGTTTTGGAACTTGGAACTATGGTTTCTAGAACGTTTGTTGTTAGTTGAAGTGAATAAAGTAAAGGTCATGAAATGGCATTGTTTTCAAAAGAACTCGCATTACAATGTTTATTATTACCTTGATCCCTAGAGGGCAAGCTCTGGGGATCAAGACTAGGCTTCATTTACATCACAATCGCAGACAAAATGTATTTGTAGTTATGGAAAGAGTCCATGAAAATGCTATGTTATCAATACAGCCCACCTGTTAACATAGGTATAATAGTATATTGGTACATCAAACTTGTATTGCGTGTGAAACTCGAAAAAATAAAAATTTCGGATAACAGGATTTGCTTCTCGTCGGGTTGGAATCATTAGGTGATAATCATGCAAACAATGAGAGCGAAGAGGGTGAAGATGCACGGGACACAAGTGTTCGAACCTGTCGAAAGTGAGATGCAAGCAGAACAATTAACGGTATTTCATACCTGAAGTCACAATGCGCACTATGACCCCTTGGTCACCGGGCGTTCCCTGCTTGTGCTGGATGCTCACAGACACGACCTTCGCATGGAAAGTTTCGTTGTCAGGCCGGGCCATCCAGTTCTGAGCTGTGAAGCTGAATGAGTCCAATTCAAAAATATCCACTTCTCCATAAGAACCTTCTATTGAAAGTCTGCTTGCCACCGTCATCACTCGCAATGATAGTCAGAGAGGAATCAAGGCGGAGTCCTCCCTGAAAGTTCTCTTATGTAAGACCAAGTATTGGAGAGCTCCTACGAAATATTCAACATGGATATTGGCATCGTCCTCCATCTGGAATGAGTACTTGTAGGCGTTCGATAGCACATTCTGTAGGGGGTAGCCAGGAGACATGACGAGAGTGCGAACACCAACGTGCGCCTGCGATCTCTCGGCCTCTGAATGTTGTCAGGATGATTAGCAGGAGCAGAATGGGCTTTTGCGCCATAGTGGTTTTAACACTTAAAAGTGAGGAGATGCGTGATATTAAGGTGGAAGCGTTCACTTTACAATTTTGGCGCAAATGTTCATGACTATATATAGGGACCCCAAACGCGTGATATTTTTTGTTCCCGGCGAGATTGCGAGCCAAACACAGCATATTTTAGATCAAGTGTGTTCCAGGCTTAAGAAAGGGTAAGGAATCGAATTGTGAACTTTTTGAGTTCCGGGATATACCGGAAGTAGGTCATCCCACAGGGCATTGATATGGATCACCCCTTATCCGAAGATGTCGGCTTCTGGAAATAAGCTAAATCGATTCGCCTTGTCGAATAACCTAGGAAACGGAATTTTTATGCATATTGAAACCTGGGTAGGATCTGCATGTTAAATTTAATTTCGAAATTTCAACTTTAAATTTTTTTTGAACGATTAACTTATGGAGTAAACTGACTTCTACAAGTCGTTCATAGAGCTCATATTAAAGTCCGTAAACTGTTCAATGTTGTAAAATGCGCTTAATCGGTCAGATTCACTAAATATGCATTGTGACCTTCATTTTCCCTTACATAATTGAGACTATAGCCTATATATCGCGCAGTTTGTATCCCCGTTAGATGATTAGCAAAGTGAAAGATCTCTGACGCTTATTCGAGACGCTGAACTGGAATCCGTCCATGTCTTCGGTAGAAATGGAAACGACGGGAAGAGGAACATTGGCCCAGGAATGAGCGTCGTTTACAGGGTCACTAAGATCATGTTATACTTTACAGTAATTCAACTTTCGTTACTCCAATGTAAGGAGTTCGTATTTCTCGTCGTGAATGAATCGGATCCCTCCTGCTGAGATCTTGAGTGATGTGCCCTTAATCACAAATAGGAAGGAAAATAATTCAAACGATGGAAAAAAATGAATTGAATTGTCAACTAGGATTTTTAAATCAATAGTACGTAAAGTACATTTCTCCGGATACACACCTAGCGGTTCTATCACTCGCAGAGACAACATCTCAGAGTGGATAAGATGAACGATAAATACGCGATACTACAGATTTGGAAAGCCTATTTCTGAATGTGCGCTAGAGTTATGCAAAATTATGCCAAACTTGGAGAAACGAGGTCAAGATGAATTCATTCGAAAACTAACTTTGTTGAACTGGAAGTCGAAGAATGAGATCATTTGCTCTGCACTGATGATGGTAATAGTCGTGTTTTCTCCTGGGGCCACTCTCCTTCGATCGATTGCCGAGGAGGCCTCGTATACACGGACATCTGAATGGCGATTGCACACAGAAAAATAACTACCGATTTCGGTAGTAAAAACTACGGATTTGTTGGCTGTAGTTTGATACTACTGTTTGAAGTCATTACAAACTACCGACTGTCGTTTAAAAACGACAGTCACTAGTAGTTTAAAACTACAACCAACAAATAAGTAGTTATTTTTTCTGTGTGTGGAAACGGATGAAGGACAGGGCTTCTAAATCCATAGAAAAAGTTCATTTCTCATTTATCTTAACCACTCGTAGTGTTCGTCTATCGAACGTAGAGAAATCGCTGAAATTAGACGAATGACAAATACACTTCACTACCGATTTAGTAATATTAGTGAAGAACAAGTGAGCAATGGTCATTTGCGTCGTAATGGCTCAAGAGTCCTACCATTATGACGCAAATGTCCATGTCGCGTCAGTCTTTCACCGGTGAACACTCTCACCGGCAGATGATTCCACAAAGAAGAGAACAGCCGGATGCATCTTGTCGTTCATGACTTGAAGGTTGAAATTGTCCACAGTGATTTCCTTCTTTCCATCAGGGAATACGGGCTGCTTAGTCCCATCCTTGGGCATGAGATTCTGCGAAGCTGCCCAGGCACTGAAAGGGAATGTTCCACACATGCCACGTAGATCTCGTGGTGTAGTGGTTATCACATCTGTCTAACACACAGAAGGCCGGCGGTTCGAGCCCGCCCGAGGTCAAAGGTTTCGCTATTACTCAAACAGTCTTTCAACTTATTCTCTTTTTGTCTGTTGCCATTTAATAATTCTTTTTTTCCTTCAAAAAGTCAACCACATTTTCACAAATGAAGAAAGCGTCCTGGATGGGCCCATTTTACTGATGCTATACAAACAACACAAGGGCTAACTTTTTAGAGACTCCATTGCCATCGTCGAAACGAATTTTCGTATCGTATTCCTGATTAGCATGGTACACGGACACGTAGAGGAACATGGGCTGATCGAACTTGAATGTCCTGAAGTGCAATTATGAAAGAACACAATTAAAAGTATACAAACAAGTTATCTGAAGCGTCAACAACTAGAAAATACCTATGTGTCAAGAACAGGATGAAGTGGATATCAACAGTCATAACCTGTTTCCCCCCGCAGCCGGGAGGTCTGAAGCAAGCACCATGGCTGAGCTGCCGGGTGGTTGGATGGTCTGGCCCTGTGCAGACTGCCATACGAGGAAGATCACGACTGGAATCGATGAGTCATATGTGAATCCTAGGGAATCGGAATCGGTAGTAAAGTGCATTTCCCATTCGTCTATTCCACTCGAATCGGTTGTCTATTGCTCATACAGACAACAGCTCCGAGTGCATTAGACGGAAAAGAAATGCACATTACTACCGATTTAGAAAACATTGTGAATCAGCTATAGAGACTTACGCAATGTCCTCATGCTGGTCGATAGCACAGTCACTCGGAGAAGGAAAAGGAGTTCCTCTCCATTCATCCCCATCGTTCACGACAGATGTGCACACATTCATCGGGAATCGGCCTACATTCCTTTTGACGGTCCAACTCTACATCCAATAGACGACTAAATGGAGGAGGAGATAGATTGGATATGGAGTCGATTCCGTTTCTATGGCCAAAAGGGACTAGTTGAGATTGACTTGTTCTTTGTTACTCCTGTTTATGAACAAGGAAGAAATCTCAATATCTGAAAGTGATGATGTGAGCATTCAGTGAATTTACGGGCAGCGTGAAGTGCTACGATGATCATTCGCCACGGGATTTCATTCCAATGAACTTGGTGGCCTCATTACCATCTATGGAATAGCGCAACCCAAATTGATTGGCTCTTCGCGTTAGCTGAATGGCAAAACAGTATATTTTATTCACATACAACATCACGGTTCGTTAACTCAACGGGGTTGCTCCAGTGAACTGACCGGGACACGCGACACGCAACGCGCGTCCGTATCCGTTGTTTGTCCTGGGAGGGAGATTCAAATGAATTCTTTCGGCCTCAAATTTTACAGTGTTATCACTTTGACACAGCCGAGGCCTGCTGAACTGACGCGTTCGCTGTCGCGTTTTGCGTTCCAGTCAGTGGTGTTGTTAAAGGTACACTCCGGGGCGCCGAGTATTGCAAACTGACATTAGACACGGTAGCTTCTTTAATTGAGATTTACTCTTATTTTTGTAACGAAATTGATTAATAGAGAATGCAGTTTACATTCAGAACTAGGAACTGACATCGCTATGAAGCCACAATATCAAATTTTCATCTTATTCGCGATTTATGGGACCTAGTTTTTAATGCTCTGTAAGATGCAGGGCTTTGATACTGCTATTCGCCATTTTTATTCCAGGGAGTTCATTTTCGCACTTTGTACCATGAACCCGGGGTCATGGTGAAAATGAGAAATACTTTTTTGTCTCCGAATGGGCTGAAAACTTGGTTTAGGGTAATTCGACCCCGTAGATCACGAATCTGAGGTCGGTTTGTCATGAAAAAATTTCGTTGCTTCAGGGCATGAATTTTTTCCTATTTTTTGATGCCCTGAGGCAACGAAATTTTTTTATTTCAAACCGACCTCAGATTCGTGATCTACGGGGTATAACCAAGTTTTCAGCCCATTCGGAGACAAAAAATTATTTCTCATTTTCACCATGACCCCGAGTCCATGGTACAAAGTGCGAAAATGAACTCCCTGGAATAAAAATGGCGAATAGCAGTATCAAAGCCTGCATCTTACAGAGCATTAAAAACTAGGTCCCACAATTGTGTTCGAGAAACGCCTCAAGATTCAATGAAAGAAGACCCAAAAATAGACATAAAAAATATTTCAAGCTCGATTTTCTCAAAAAACGTATAAATTTTTTTGCATTTTTTGTGATGAACTATGATCAGAATTGATCGTACTTTCTTTCTATACCCCCTTTACTCCGGGAGCTTTTTCAAAAATTGACATAAAAATGCGACTTTTCATTTCTGCGATGTTATTTTTAATTGTATCTTGAACGGTTGTACAGATACGAAAAACCTTCCGACAGATAAAATGATCAGAAGAAAAGTTGCTGCAGAACGAGTGCTCAGCCAACTCTCTAGGTTGAGGTTAAAGCGAGTTATGATCGATCAACCATCATGACGAAATACCTCTGTAAAACGATTGCGAAATTTTTTCAGACCAAATCCGGCTAGCATTACACTTTGA
>JACMIF010003434.1:2604-14629 GCA_014805445.1 Diplogasteroides magnus
ATTTTCGATAAAACTGGCCCACAAAAAAAAATCCCCCCCCCCCTCAAATATCAATTTTCACGACTCACTGGCTGCGTCCTTGTTCCTTTCGTGGAATGGTGCCACACGGAAGAGAATTTGGTACATGATCATGCCGAGAGAGTACATATCAGCTGCCTGAATACATAGCAGTGAAGAGTATTGATCGATTTGAGAAGTATTGTTCGAATTATCTATGCATATATCACTGAAAAATCAACAAATAATTGGAACTAAGTGTAAAAATAGTGAGGAGTTGCACTCTCTGCACAGCTTCTTTAAAACGCATTCCGTGTACGCCCGGAGGGGTGGGTGGCACAGTCGTCAGTCGTCAATTCAAAAAAAATTCTGTGAACTCCCCGAGGATGGGATACACTTCAACCGCGGTTTCAATTTTTTTCTTTCAATTAAGCGATTTATGAAAATAATAATATTTAAAAATGATTTTTGATTTAGAGATCAGAAAATGTCGGGAGTCATTTCTTGCATAACTTTTGATTCTCTGTCGAACGGTATATAAAATGTGAACGAAAAATCAAGATAATACAATTAATTTAATATTTTATTATTTTCATAAATCAAAGAATAATTTTGAAATCGCGGCTGAAGTGTATCCCACACCAAGTGTTCACAGAATTTTTTCAATTATATCTAGCAACTGTGCCACCCCTGTCCATTACCGACCATTACCGATCTTATGCGGAACTTGTTGAAAGCAACTGTATCCGTGTCTAACAGTCTGGTCATCATGATTAATGCGAATTGAAAAAAACAATCAAAAGACAAATTGCTAAATTACCTGTGATCCTGTCGGCAACACACGACGCGTGACGATTTCCCTGACCACTTCTGGAGCCATTTGGATGTACTCTGCAAAAGTATTCTCGAATCGAAAGCCACGCTCCGGAGCAAATACAATTCAAAAATGTGATAGTCGAAAATTAATTTGAATTATAAAAAAGTGCATTTATCATTCGTCTAATCTACACGGAGCTATTGTCTCTACATTCGATAAACAACCGTTCCACGGAGAATAAACGAATGAGCACTTTATGTTTCTACTAATGTTTTCTACCTTTTTAGAATAACTTTAAAAATCTCGCTAGTCTCAATGAGAGGCTGCATATACATGAGTTGCGCGCTTCTGGCGATGTTGAGAATAGCCATTGCCTATAGTTTGAAGCTCTCACTTCTGTCCATGTACCGTTCGCCCTCATCCGTTGGCGCCGTGTTTTCCTTGTCCTTGGTTAGCGTCTTGATTTCGCGCTCAACAACACGTGGTCTTCAGAAGAACATCTTTGTCATTCTTATTACAGAACCTTACTGCATTCTCTTTTACCCAGCCTGGAATTAACACCTCAGCATATTCCATTCCATTTTACAGAAGAGAAATTGATAGGAATTGATATTTTTTTCTTTTGTACATTGCACCCTAAGTAGCTAAATAATCGGTTTTGCCAAATGTGCTTGAGATGGTCAGAGATGCGATGCGTACCTGAAAGATCATCTCCGATATGATCTGTTCCGTACCGAAGCTGGAGAGTTTGACAGTCCAATTGGAATCCACAACACAGTTCTGCAGACAGAGCATCCCGTGGCAGATCACGGGGGACGTGTGCAGGAAGTGAAGTCCCTGTAAAAATGTATTTTTATTGTTTTGCCGCCTCGAGCTTTAGCGGTGATTAATTCAGTGGCTGTGCGTTTTCGCCATTTTTTTATATTTTCCTGTTTATTTCATTTGGACACAAAGATGAAACGACTTTTTACTAATTTGCCGTAGGGTTTCAACGATTTGACATTATGATATAACAAATGAGACTTTTAAAATATAATTAAAGCATATCAATATCGAATGCGTTGCGTAAAAAAATAAAACTAAAATAATATTGAATGGTGTTAATTTCCACCTTCGCGACGTCCTTCACGAAAGAGACTTGAAAGTTGCGGCCCAGCTTCATATCCTCGTTGAAGAGGATGTCCTGAATGACTTTTCCCCATTGTCAATATTTTTGGCACGGTGCCAGCATCCTCCTTGGCAATATGCCGGAAATTTCACTGCCATAACGCCAAGACTCGCCTCCAAACTGCCCCTAGGGCATAAAATCCACGCGACAACGAATTCGTTCTGCTGATTGAACGCGATGCCGTAGAACTTGTTCAGGTTCTCGTTTTCGAGTAGTTTCATCTAAAAATATGTTTTAGCTACATTATTTTGGAAATGATTATTGCATTATTATTAGGTTGATGCACAAGTCTTGTAGTACTTTTGATTTGTCTACATTATTCCTTATGTATTGACGGTAGCCCCTATCCATAATGATCACTGTCAATGCTGACCCACCATTACTTGCTGCCATGACCAAATCTTCTGGAATTAAACGGGAGCTTCAGAACGATTTTTCAAAATTGCGCGATTTCAAGTATTTTTGGTCAAAATTTCACATTTTGCTTCACCACGGACTAGGGATCGCATTATGGAACGTTATTGACAGCCGTCCATTTCTTGTCGTCTAATTTCATTCCTATGGTCGTCTCTCACTTCATAGAGACGACCGCTAGGAATGAAATTAGACGGCTGGAAATGGACGGCTGTCAATAACGTTCCGTACTGCGATACCTACCACAGACTGGGTTTAAGAGATACAATTGTGCTCTCAACAGATAAAAGTTGTGTATCTATGAGATATATGCACCTGAGGAATTCCACCAGTCAATTCCCGCTTTTCGCTGAGTTATGGTCAAGAATGTGCCAAAAAAATAAATCTTTCTGGATGAAGCACGGTCGATGACCTTTCTGGTGAATGCAGGGAACAGCGTGAGAAGCATAAATCCGCATCACTGTCGAAGTTACATCTTGTTTCAGCTGCGAGAGCGCGATATGAGTCAAAGGAATTGCCCATTTTTGCTGATAAAACCTGAAAATATGTACCTCCTGTGAGCAGCTTTCACTGAAATTCCTCTCTGATATCAATTTTGTGCTTCCCACACTCTACATTCACCAGAAAGGCCGTCGACCGTGCTTCATCCAGAAAGAATTTTATTTTTTGGCATATTTTTGGCTATAACTCGGCGGAAATCGAGATTTGTCTGGTCAAATTCCTCAGGAGCATACCTCTCATAGATACACAACTTTTATCTGTTGAAAGCACAATTGTATCTCTTAAACCCAGCCCGTGGTGAAGCAAAACGTGTTATTTTGACCGCAAATACTCAAAATCGCGCAACTTTGAAAAATCGTACTGAAGCTCCCGTTTAATTCCAGAAGGTTTGGTCAAGGCAGCAGGAGGTGGTGGGCCAGCATTGACAGTGATTATTATGGATGAGGGCAACCGTCAATAGATAAGGAAATACAGTAGACAAATCAAAAGTACTACAAGACTTGTGCATCAACCTAATATAGTATTAAAAATATAATTCTTACATCCTTTAGCAGGCGCAGTTCTTTCTTAAGGAAGCTGATGTTCCTGCTTTGAGTGTATCTCTTGATGGCGAGATGGACTCCATTGCATTCGGCCTGTAAGGGATTTTTCTACCTATTAAAGAAGGACACGAGGGAGGTTGCTCTCGTAGGAATCAATACTCTGCGTCTAATTCATTTCTCTCCCCTCTTGGTTCCTCTCGGTAAAATCGGTACTCTGTCCCTATTCATTCTTCTCACAGCCTCTCTTCCCACCGGCCGACTTCTTTAAAGAAGCCGTCCGGGGTTTTAAAGAAGATTCCCAGTTCACAACCTGAGAGCGTGGCGTGAGAGAGCATGGTAGATAACATATCTCTGATTTTTTACAGCTTTTAAAAGGGGGGGTTTAAAGGCATTAAACATCATCATAAAGTTAGAGCAAACGAGAGAGAAGGATTAGCATAGACGCGAAACAAAAAATTACCCTACATTGTAGACGAATCTCAAGTAAATCGTTGCGGGAGCCCCTATATTTCGTTATTGCAACTCACTTTATGGCTTCTTTAAAACGAATCGGCCAAATTCTTAATCCAGTCGAGTTACCCTTCTTTTCTATGAAACACTATTTTTCCTGTTAAAAAAAAGCCATTCAAAGTCTATCCATCGAAGGTGTCATTCGGCGGGACTTTTTCAACAAAATTTTAGTAAGTCGATGTGGTTATAATTTTTCATTTTCCCTAATCGCCAATTGTCTACTTCGGATAACGGCTGATCTATATCCGATCCCTCAGGGATGATCTACTTCCGGTTTTTCCCGGATCTCAAAAAGTTTAGCCTAGAACACTTTTGATCTGACCGAAATATGCTGTGTTTGAGCCAATGTCGCCGGGAACAAGAAATCACGCGTTTGTGGTCCCTACTTATAATACTTACTTGCTTGGCGGAAATGCGTATCCTGCCCTTGCCCACTGACGACTGACTATCGGATAGGGAAGAACCGCCACTGCTCACGGACTTTGACAGCATCGAATTATTCGAGCGCTCAAATATTTTTGTTATTTCTTAATAATAATATTAACTTGATTCATTGTTTTTCAAGAAAATTTAATGAATATCCACTTTGGAACTTTCAAGGAGTTTGAGGCTGTCCCTGGGAATTCGCCACGTCATGTCGTAGAGCTTGCTCTCCTTCCTGTAAAAATATCTGAATGCTTACCGACCTCTTATTTTGAAAACTCGACGCAATGAAGTAATCTACCGGACGTTGCAATTTGGCCGGTAGATTACTTCAGTACGGCAAGCGTGGACTGCGTGATATGATGAGCTACCTATTACTGTATGCAATAGCAGGGGTCTTTTGAAGCGCCAAGGGGGCCTTTTGATAGAGAACCCTGTATGCAATAGGCATGCTGTACTACCCTGAATAAAGTTGTATCACTGACTGCTTCACGTAGATGAGATAGACCATCGGTCCCAAGAGGACGATGGCGAGTCCCAGTGCGCCTAGCACATAGTAGATCGTGTAGTCGCAGTCAGATCCAGTGTAGCCACAGACGGGGCGATCAGCGGGCAGCAAGCCTGAACCTTAAGAACAATTCATGAAATAGTGCATAATTGCTTTATTTCAGAGTTTAGGGGAGGGTGAAGGACAACAGGGCCATGGTCTTATGTTATATAGCTCATCTATCAACCTTTTAGAGTTTCTAAAACGGTAGAAAAGTGCATTTCTCGTTCGTTTTTAAACGAACCCGAAATGATAAAAATGATAGAATATTGTAGGATAATACTTATTGTAAGAAAAAAATGATTGCTCTGAATCTCAGTTCAAAGTCATTCTACTGAAAAACACTCAACAAGATAGTTGTTCGTCTCGATAAGTCCTACGAATTTGGTGTTGACTGTCAATCGATATAGTCAAAGGTGAAAGAGATGTTAGCGCTACAGTGAACTGATGGAGGCGCTAATTGACTGTTCCTATCCCCTTCCTCCTCTCTTTTGCCCTCTCCATCGTCAAAGGTTAAGGCATTCCGTGCCGGAGTCCCATTGTAGGGGTTCTTTCACATTAGAGTGGACTGTCCCTTTAAGCGGAAATCTTACAGTAGATGGAACTGTAAGGCACTAACTCCAGTAAAGTATTTCTTACATACTTACCATCCCTCGAGTGCCAGTAGTACTGCTTCATCTCGTGCGCCATATGCTCCGAGCACGCGTCTTCATCACTCTTACACTGCTCACGATCGCCCAGCTTAGCCTGCATAAGCGTATTATCATTATTGTTGAATTTTTATATATATTTTGTATTTTAAGCATTAATGTTTGTGCTGTTCGGTTACTGTGTCTGCGTTTTATCACAATCCTAACTAATGGAGAAGAGAACCGCACAATTTTGGAGGATAGTGTACATTATGAAAATTAATTATTTCAGCAATTTTTGGAATATATTTATCCAACTTCCAATTCCACCACGATGTCTAACGATCCATTAGACGCGTAGTACGTAGCGTAGCTGGGCACTCGGATGGCCTTGTTGTTGATTAGCACTTGACCGGTGGTGCCTATAATAGCTCCATATAATAGCTCCGCCTTGGCGAATATCAGGCACAATTAAATAAGTTATAAGCAGAATAGATGGAGCATGATTCATTGCATGAAAGAGCAGGATGAACTCACTGGGCACAGATATTTATGCACACAGGGCAAAAACGACACTTGGACTCAGCGGAACTTGGGCACAGCGCTATAAATTGTTTTTCATTCAGAATTGGGTGAGTCACTCCAAAGGAGAAGAATGTTCGTCTTAACGAGACGAACACTGCGAAAAAAAGCGATTTATGCCAAAGTGAGTTCATCCCGGTTGTGACAGTATTTGTTTTGACACAAAATTTGCATACCGATGAATTGTCTGTTCGTCATCTTCGACCAGATCAGCGAGCCGTTTCGTTGGATATTGTAGTCCCTCTCCTAAGGAAATTTCATTCTTTCATCTCCTTCCCTTTTGCTTATTTTGATCAACACAACAATTATGATACACTGACGTAATCCTGAAAATTCTTTCACGAATGGAACTGCTGAAGAAATATCGCTCAGCTCCATGCAAATGGCTATTATCTCAGCTTTCTTACTTCATCAAAAGCATCGCGGAGAGCCAGAGCGTAGAGAAACAGCGCGTCGTAGAGAGACATGTAGTTCAGCGTGGCGAACTAAATGTATAGTTTCTCTTTTTTTACTCAGAACCTTCATTTCATGTTCTATTTTATTACAGTTCCATATTGAAATTTGATAGAATGATTTACGTGTGTTTATCATTTTCATTGACGTAACGTGAGAATCTCAGCTCACGATGTTTTTGTAGCATGTGGCGTGGACATTACATTTACGCCATTATGGTGAAGTGAACACTTACGCCGTGATAATGACAACAACTATGGTCCACTTCACTATTATGCGCTATTGACTTTCACCCAATTGTTCGTATGGCCTTTGTGCTTGTCTCACGTGAGTGCTGATGATTCCAGTCTTCTGCGAGAACTTGGTCTGGAATTCGTCGAAGAACTTTTTGTCGTATCCATGCGCAGTGATGATGATGCAGTGCTCGAATGCTGCTTTCACCTGCGATTTGTATTGATATTTTTATTTGTTACATAGTTAATTTAAATTCAATTTAACAGATTTTCCCTGGTAATTACTGACCATTACCTGGAACCAAAAATTCAACCTCCATAAATATCGAACCCTCAAACGATTTAGAATTTTTTGGTTCCAGATCCTGGTACAATTGGTCGGTTATTACATAGAAATTCTGTTATATAATTAAACATTACAACGACAGAGTATTTTTATTATTTAGATATAATTGTATAACCTCCTGCTTGTCCACATCGGACGTTTCCCATGGGTAGTGATCGTTTTCCTGCAAGTTTTTCTTATATGTGAAAATAGTGGACCTATTTTTTTTGTGGTTTTTGTGGTTTGACCTATGGGAAAGATTTTTTGCCACATTTTTGGCCATAACTCCGACAAAAACGAGATTTGATTGTCCATATTACTCTGGTACATGGTATATGGATCGCCTAACAACACAACCTTTATCTGTTGAACGCACAATTTTATCTCTTAAACTTTTGCCGTAGCGAAGCAAAATGTGAAATGTTGACCGAAAATACTCAAAATCTCGCAACTTTGAAAAATCGTACTGAAACTACCGTTCAATTCCAGGAGTATTGGTGATAGCTGTAGGCTTCAAACTTACGGCTCAATCTAATACTAGGGATCGCCTTGTGGAACGTTATTGACAGCCGTCCATTTCTAGTCGTCCAATATCTCTCCTAGCGGTCGTCTCTCACTTCGTACAGACGACAGATAGGAATGAAATTAGACGGCTTGAAATGGACGGCTGACATTAACATTCTATAATGCGATCCCTATCTAATACATACCAGGGTTGGCAGTTTATATGCGAAAATGGTTTTGTTTCACGGAAGCCATAACTTTCTCCAGATATAAGGCAAGGTGCAACATAACCGAGTTCACATACAAACTGCCAGCCATAATACATTCCATCCAATATAGCGAAGGGGAACCATTCATTATTGAGTGTATTGTCTTTTTTGTACTGCCTTTGAATGGATGAACAAATGAAATGAAAGAAAAAATATTATTCGAAACCGGATTGCCACTCGTTCATATAACACCTTCCTCCATCCATATTTTGATGGCAAAAGATCATGTGAGCGCCATTAGTGGGGTAGTGTGTTGATTAGGAGGAATCGCATTATGGAACGTTGGAACGTTATTGACACCGTCCATATCTACTCGTCTAACGTCATCACCTAGCGGTCGTCTCTGCCAAGTGAGAGATTACCGCTGGGAATGAAGTTAGACAAGATCCCTAGTGTTGATAGTGGTGTGCTAATCTGCGTTCTACCGGTTCTTAGTCGCCCCGCGCTGTCGGTTCTCAGGATTATGGCGAATCGCTCGGTGGCGTAAACCAATTCATAAAACCTGAGCAGTGCGACGGAAAAGAAGGTGATTTGGTCAGCGCTAAGCAAAGTGGGAACTTACATGCTTCAGCCACGGAATGATGTATACGTATTCTGGACCCTTCATATCCGATCGCTTCACAGCCAGCATAAATTGTATGGCACTGTGCAGATCCATGCCGATCTCGACGACGATTACTGTAAAAATGAGTATTCAGTCATGCTTGCGGAACTGTGACCAGTCGCATCCCCCACTGCAAAGGATGGCATGTGGTAAAAAGTGAGAGAGTATTCGCACAACCCAACTGAACTGTTTCATGTTTTATATTTAAGACGCTGTATTTATAAGACCGGACCAGGAATAGCGCCTCTGTCACTACTTTGTTAAGTTGTTTCGACCGGGCTCAAATGTGGCGGATTATGAAACTTGGTAGTACAGAAGTTAAATACAGACCGGTGTTCTCATAGCTCCCCCTAGTTTTTGAATTGCGTCTTTCTGAAGTTTTGAAAAATCTGTTTTGAGGCAACCCGGCTATGTGGTCCATAACTTGGTTCAATTTCAATATTTTTCGCCAAACTCTTTTTCATTCGAACCGTTAACCTCTTCTCTGCAAAATCGTTTGTCATCTGTCCAGATATTTTAATTTTTGGCAAAAATACTGTTTAATAAGTGACATTTTGATAAATCTATTTTGCATTCTTATGAATGCCGGTCATATTTACCTGTGGATTATGCACGATTTTTTAACTTGGGATTATTCCCCTTGAAATTCTCTACAAGATGAGATGTTAAAAGTTTCAAAAATAATGGACCCTGGTAGTGAAACAAGGCCTGAAATAGCGGAAAACCACCAATTGACCATGACCCGGGGTTCATGGTGCTGGAGGGGACAAAAATGAGCTTCCGACAAACTACGGATATCAGTAGCAATTATTGAAGAATATTTTTTGGGAAGTTTTTTTACGCCATTCTGAGCCTCTGGATACAACATTCGACTGGGTTATAATTTGTTATTCGTTTTCTCCTACAGATTCCCAAAAATCATTCGGATCATCATAACTCGGTCGAATGTTGTTTGCAGTGGCTCAGAATGGCGTTAAAAAACAACGGTCTGTAGTTAACTTCTGCACTACCAAGTATCATAATCCACCACTTTGAGCCCGGTCGAAACAACTTGACAAAGTAGTGAGAGACTGGTCCGGTCTTATAATTACTGCGTCTTAAATACATAGTGCAATCGTTACGTTCTTAATTAATTTACATTACACTGTTTATCCATTCGCAAGAGTGGGTATAGTATAAGGGGAATGCAGGGATCTCTCATTGTTACATGCTATAACGAACAGCCTATGATTCGGAATAGGGGTTGCAAATGGGTCGGATAATGCCATTTCTAATCGTCTAATCTCCGCGAAGCGGTTGTCTTTGCGAGCGTTAGACAACCGATCAATTAGAAATGTGCTTTCTTCTTATTTGTAGCACTAATGGCGAAGAATGAACACTCACTCCGCGCCGCTTTCCTGATTTGATTCGGAACGCCCGTGTTGACGATTTCTTCGGCCGATGAATACGGGTCGATCTCGAAGATAGCGTTGATTTGTATGGTTTTTAAGTTCTAAATGTAAAAAGGTGATTTTTTTTTAAACCCGAAATACCTTAGTCTGTTTCTGTTTGCACATATTGATGAGTGAGTGCTGGGAGAGACGTTCGTGGCCGGTAGTCGGACGAACGATGGCGATCTAACAATAAACCAATTATTATCGATACAGTCGGCACAAAATGTGTGCTTCGCAATTTGCAAATAGTGCTGTAGCGGTGTTTGTTTCAGTATCTCGGAAGATCTGCGATATTGAAACATACGACTGAAAGGATCAGATAACTACGCATGTTTAACACGTGCTTTATGAAAGAACGTTTTAAAATATTTTTCCCGTACCACACCTACAGGAAAGAAATCATTGTTCAAATCTAAAATCGGCCACCCACTTCCGGGGCCTTGAGCTGAAAAAATAACACTTCTTAAGCATACCTGCTTCCAATTGTTCAACTGGATGTAGGAGTACGTTGCTCGTGCCATTTCCGTAGCAGATGTAAGGGCAACAGAACCGAGCGTGGGAAATTGCACCCTGCCATTGAACAAACGTGTGCGTTTAGCTCTTCACTCCCTTCTTCAATTTATTGTCTTCATAAGCGAGACAGACATCGCACGAGTGAAGGAATATGTGGATGTGTGAAAGAGTTGGCAGTTAGTATGCGTGGTCGGTTATGTTTCACACATAATATAACTTTGAAGATATAGGATCATTGAAACATAGCCGACATCGCTTACAGCTGCCAATCCAAATGCCTGAAATTCCCTAGCAATTTACACGAGGAGCCCACTACGTTAGGAGATCCTCTGGGTGAGGGACATCAACGCCATTGAAATTTGCGCTGTAATTTTGCTTTTGGCGCATGTGTCCACTTCACCATTGTCGCGCAAGCATCCATGGCGCTCTTGTCGTGCACTCGATGTACCTGTCAGACAGAGCGTCGTCGCCTGACATGTGCGCGATAATAGGCACGTTCCAGAGTGGTGCGAGACGACCGATCACAAGCATTTCTCAATTATTTATTATATTTACACCTCAAACTGATGATAATGTTTTTCAAAATACATTCGGGCTTTACGTATTTTATCTTGTATTGGGGTATTTTTGTAATTGCTGCTAAATACATTGCTCACCATTATTGCATCCCGGTCCCAAGTACATCGTAGCGTTCTTCTGGTAGTGCAAAAACGCGGCGTGTTCAACTCCCGAGAACTGATTGCAGCTCTCCATAGTGATCACCCTTAAACCGTCATTCATTTTTAATTCCAGGTTACATTTTTAAATCCAGGTTAAATTTTAAAATATTAAATCCATTTTCAAATCCGGGTTAAAACCAGGTTGATGTTGCTACCGCGAATCCACTGAAAGATAATTGCGCCATAGACAATTTCGCCTTTGTGGTGAAGTGAACAGATGAGCCAATGTTGACGTTGTCCAGGCGCAAATGTCCATGGCTCACGTGTCTTTCTCCCGAGTCGTCCATCTAATATGTGCTAATACTAATATGTGCCTATCCATCATTATCACTCTTCAAATTTATTAGTGACCTCAACGGCTTCGAAAATCTTAATGTGTTTCCTGCTACTTTAATGGCATTAAGATTAATGGCAGTAGCTGATATTTACATAATCAAAACAAGAAATACAAATATTCATATACAGTAATTGTTTTAAGCAGAAAAAAAACAAATGACTTACTCAATAGTGAAATTCGCCGGCAGGATCTTCCTCTCTTTCAGATCGGCTGCGCACATTCTCAGTATGTCAGGCTCATGCACGATGTTCGGATTGTTCGGTAGCAGGTGACCTTGAAAGTGTTCCAAATGCGGCCGAAGTGATTGTTGTTGAAGCCCGAGCTTACTATTATATTAGAGGTCATGCTTTTCTCTATCTCTCTTCATTCACGCACTCTTTCAGCGCACTCTCACCGCTAAAAGCTTCAGCTTTAAAGGAGCCGTAAACCGAGATTTATTTGCATGCACTTTCGGCGGTCAGTCTCTCCAATTCCCCCACTTTCCCGTCGTCAGAGCGGTCTGCTC
>JACMIF010003435.1:0-14627 GCA_014805445.1 Diplogasteroides magnus
TCCAAACCTTGCCTGTGCATTTGTAGCAGGTCACCAACAACCATGGCACATATCAACACACAGTAGCTATTGTAATTGGTTCTTTGCGAGATAAAGATGGAATGGGTAAAAACTTTCTTACCAACCTAATACATCGCTCAATAATATTTTAGTTTAACGTTATATACGTTTTAAAAACAATTTCATGACAATAACAGTAGGCTAATTTTCAAAATCGAGACAGTAGTATCACAATAATAGTACTTGCTTCTTTCCATTATTCAGCACGGCGGAAAGCAGTTCAAACTTGGCGGTGTGTCATTGTACAGCAGTAGAGATGGCAGATGGATACTGACGATACTGAGAATGAATCATCCTCAGAAAAAATTCGATGTTCACTCAATGTTGAGACATATTAAGAATCGGTGTTGCATAATATTTTCCACTTCGCCATTTAATTTTCAGAAATTCCATAAACGGCTTCTCGTAAAATAGGGCTCCAACTATGGTATACACTTGAAAGAATTAAGAATTTTAAATAATAATGTCAAATGAGCATTTCATAATTCATTTCGTGCTCCTCTCATCAATATATTCATAGATAAATCTCGGTATCACAGATACTCAGTATCACATGATACCGAAAATTTCAGTATCATGCGATACTGAGTATCGGTGATACTGAACGGCCTCGCGTATCCGTTTCATTTAGGTATCCATCTGCCTACTCTATATAGCAGCAACCACTTCACTACCTTGATACCAACAAGTCATGGAAAATTTGCTCACTACGACGGTTTGCACCCTACTTGGATCACTACCCGGAACATCAAAATCGAACAATTGAATCCCAGACTCGAAGTTACCTACATATTTTATTTTAGAATCTAGCTCAAATGCATTATAAAGTAGATTACGCATTATGGAATTTTTAGCCTCCCCAATCTCTTTCGAGCTGTTGTCTACCGAAAAGAGAGACATCCGCTCCGACGAGATTGTGGATGCTAGAAATTCTATAATGCTATGCCTATTGTAAAGTGTATAATGAACAGGCCCCAAGACAATGCTCAAATTGCTGTACTTTATTTTTTTGCAAATTTACATATCAATCGCATTTGTCTCTTTTGTCCTCAGGACGAAACTGTCCATTCAGCTATTGTGACACAAAGGTCTAGTTCATTATCTGCCAGCGCTCTTCCCCTCGGTCCTTTTCTCATGTTCTCGTCCCTTCTTCTTTACTCATCCATTAAAAAACAAAGGCAATGTCCATTATTATTGAGAGCTCAAATTTTTTTGTATATAAATTGTCAACAATTTCTCGCACCTTATAAACGACCGGCCTAATGAAGGCTCAGACTAAAGCCAGTACAAAAGCCTCTTCAGAGTGTTAATTAGCAAACACTGCATGGTACAAAAGCGTTACAACTGCCCGACAGTGTTAGAACAAGGGAGTGTTCAACCAACGATGTTTACACAACAAAACGATGATCCATTCCTGTCCAATAAATCCTATAGAAATAGAACAAAGTGCACGATTTAGTCATATTGGTGAAAATATTAATGACAGTATTAAAGCTTGTCGGATGAATTGATCGAATAAACATCATATATTTTTAATTGTATAACTGGAAAAATATTAGTTCGGCACCGGTTTCCGAAACAGTATTTTTATGCACTCTCATGCGACATGTTAGCGCCTAGCAGTCCTCTTTCCTGCTCCGACTGTTCAGTTACAGTGAATACGGCTGTTCACTGTAACTGACAAAAAGGCTGTTTAAGCAAAAAGTGCACCTCAAGGCAAGAATTCAAGGAAACGGGAAAATGCCATAAAATCGGGCGTCGTTAAGAGCAAAACGATGTATCTGCACGCTGAGCATGTGGTTCTGCGCTCGAAAAAAATCCATGCACATGCATCCATGCGTACGTAAGATGACGACAGTTGGTCAATTTCAAAAAAATAATGATTGCCAAAAATACAAAGAGCGGTGGTTGTGCATAATTGTGTGCGAATTTCCCCCGCAAAATCATTTGAATCAACATAACTCGGTCCAAAGTTGGTTTCAGAAGCTGATATTATGGCCATAAATTTTCTCAAAAAATACTCTTTCAGAATTGGTGCTAAAAGTCATAGGTCATGGGGAGCGTTTTCTGGGTCATTTTTTGGTCACTCAGACACTCGCCCATTCTTTGCGCCTTAACCTATAAACATCTCAGGTCTCAGGTGCAACCTACTTCTACACATCTCAACCTACACATCTCAGGTGCAACCTACTTCTAAAGGACTATCAACTGCTGGCATGCGCGTCCGTGGGTGAAGCCTGGTTCTCGCTGTAGAAAATTCCAAACATGGCTCCCCGTAACTTCAACACGGGGGTGAAAAAAATTTCGCTCCGAGGGACCTATTTTTTCGGACTCCCCAGGTGACGGGGAGCAAGAAAAAATCGGTCCTAAAATGAGGTCAAAAAACGATTTCCTTTTCCTTTTCCTCCTTTTACCCCCTCCCGAGAGAGCAGAGGACTATATCAGGAAAACAATTGTCTTTGACATCGAGGTAAAAATTTATCCAAGTATCCATTCAACTTACTTGGAAGTTGCTTACAAAAATAAAAAATTTTCATTATTCCCTTTACTTTGGTATTATGATAGTAAATAGCCAATAAAAACAGACAACTGTTAAGACCTTGGCTGCTTTTTGAGAAGAAACGGATGGCAAAAAAGGGAAGAGATCATTCGACTACTCTACAAAGGTACGCGATGCTTACGCCCAGTATTATACAATCCCATTGCAGTATCACTGCTAATGCTTTGTAAAAACGAGTTTTCCGTAGGATGCCGCTAACGGAAAGTTATTGACAGCCGCCAATTTCTAACCGTCCTATTTCATTTCTGGCGATTCTCTCTGCGCAGTGACAGGCGGAAGCTAGGAATGAATTTAGTCAGGAATTGACGGTTGTAAACAATGTCCCATTAGCGACACCCTAGTTTTCATCGAAGAGAGTTCACTGACAGAAAAAAGGGTTGCAACTAGGGAACGATTTTTGGAAAATAAGTGCATCATTTGTCGACTCTACTCTTCTGATAACGTGTGTCTATGGCTATCAGGGACAACCGCTATTACGCATCCTAAGTGATCTGTTGCCCTTGTATATTTGTCTCATGGTTGAAACATATTCCGTTACGACGAAATAGTACATAAAAATGAGAGACACCAGGGTGGCATCCAGGTGTTAGACCCGTACTAGAGATAACAGTTCAGACAGGATGCATAATATCCGATCAGTGGAGTCGACAAATGATGTACTTATTTTTCAAAAATCCGTTCCCTAGTTACAACCGTAGTAGTTACATGGCAGGAGGCACCTTGGAAGATGGCGCCCGAGACGACGACCTGATAAAAAGTCTGATATATCGTCTAGGGTTTCAAAATCGGAGTTTTCGGCCACCCGAAAGTTCGACATGCAAATTGGTTCCTATGTTTCAACTTTTTCCACAACCGACCCGAAGTTTCGATCGGCGAGAGTGAAGGGGCCGAAACTTCGGCAAGTCGGTCGAAACTTCGACTTTTCTGAGAAATAGGGAAGAAATTTGAGAGAGTACAGACCGCTAGTCGACCGAACTGGAGCAAAGAAAAGAATGAAATGATGATGAGCGAGGACGATGATGTTTATCATAATGCATAACCAAATTCCATTCCCAAATTATCATCATCGTCCTCGTTCATCATCATTTCATTATATTCTTTGCTAGCGTTCGGTCAATTAGCCGTCCGTGCTCTCTCAAATTCCTTCCCTATTTCTCGGAAAAGTCGAAGTTTCGACCGACTTGCCGAAGTTTCGGCCCCTTCACTCTCGCCGATCCAAACTTCGGGTCGGAATCGCTCATTTTTCGAAGGCAATTAGTATACTGTTTCGGATATGAAAACAAGGCGAAGTTTCGAAATTTGCTTCCGATTTTGAAACCATAATATCGTCGGATCGTCCAGCTTTCCCCACGCGACTCACACTCTATTATTATTTTAACTGCACTTATAAATCATTATTGTATCCAGCGACGAGTGTGTAATTGGGAATCTCACTCTGTGTATGGTACGCCAATGAAGCATTCAACCTGGCCCAATCTTACCCGAGCACTTTTAGGCGGCTTTTTCACTCCATCTTGAGCAGATGAATGTGATACTATAATTGCGATAAATCCCACGCGTTTCGTAAGATGCAGTCGTTTCCAGATTAAAGGTTAAAGGTTCGTGCTTTGTTACCTTATATCTGCGTAATGTATGTCACGGCGTCCGTTCGTGGTTCCGTGTGTCCGTCATACTTGGTCATAACTCGGTTCAACATGGTCGTACAGACTCTAACCAAAGACAAAAAAATATCATGGTAGTGTGCGTAAGGTTTTGTAAATCGGTAGCAAAGCGCATTTCTCATTCGTCTAATTTCCCCGGGCGCTTATCTCTACGTTCGATTGACAATCGCTCCGAGTGCATTAGACGAATGAGAAATGCACTTTACTACCGATTTAGAAACCCTAGTGTGCGTCACATAATATTTTGCTTGGTGCATACTTCAGTGACCATTTCCACCTGGAAACGAAGATGTTCCATTTTTAATAGAAACAAGTGAATGCAGCCGGAACTTAAAATAGTTGGAAATAACAACATAAGTTATGGCTCGGGAAGCTCCTCCAAATTGGTACTATTGGAGGTTTTCAACAACTTTTCAATAATAGTGCATAAAAATCACTAACACATGATACATGAAAAACGATACACGGAAAATATTCACTTTTCACCATTACCCTACCACGCAAACCACAAGGGCGTTTTTGGTTACTGTAATCTTAAGTGACTCTGTCAAAAAAGCGCGCACTTTTCTGAAACGGTCAAAATGTAATTTGGCCTTTTTTCTTATTAATTTTTCATTGTTTAGTATAATAAAGGTTCAACATTACAAAAAATGGAGGAAACTCAAAAAATTTAAAGAATTGTCTATAAATTTGCTAAAAATATTTTTCATGTCCGGTGATTTCAATGTCTAATATGACAAAATCAATTATTTGAAAAATTCAAACGTTGTAAACGCGCGTTTCTTCGTTGAAAGTGCGCGTTTCTAAAAACACCCTTTTTGGTGAATTGTGGCTTGCGTGCCTACACAACAATAATAATTTAAATATAAAAAGGTACATAATACTTGGATGATTCCTCCTTCAATATCCTAACTACTCTAGTAGAGATCGCACTTGTATGCCCTGTGAGGGCTTGGACTGGAAGAGTATGGGTGGTCTCTCCCCCTTCCCTCTCCCATTCCTCCATCCAACAGTGCCACTGCACAGCCACCCCATCCAGCACCAGTAAGTCTCGCTCCCAGGGCACCGAATTGTTTGAGAGAGACGACCAGACGATCGAGGAGAGGAGAGGAACAGTCGTAGTCGACAGAACTGAGGATGATTAGGGTTTCAATAAAACATTGATAAAAAGTAGTGCATTTCGCATTTACCTAATCTCTGTTGTTTTTACAAGCAATTGACAACCGCTCCGAGTACCAGGGTATCGCAAATGAGTCTATTTAGTGCATTCATCATGTATCAACTGCCAGCGGTGTGATCGTCTATAAAATGCAGAGACAAGCACTCAGAGAATTGAGACATGACGAATGCACAAAAAGACTCGTATGCGACACCCTAGTTTCTACATTGATAAAAAGTGTACTTATCATTAATCCATTCTCTTTTCCTTTTTTCCTGTTTCCTCGACGGTTCATAGATAATGGCCCAACTGAGATTTTACGAACAGGAAATGCGCCTTTTTGCCCATTTAAAAATCATAAAAAAGGATAGGAGTATTATTGTGGAAAACGGAAGTGACATAGCTGGTACACATGGCGAGTTTTGGACCTACCTACGGATGATCGCAAAGTGTACATTTCTTTATATTGGAATCATGAAACATATCAGAACTCCTTTGTGAAAGTGCGAATTTGAGCTATTTTTCTAATTATTTCGATGTAAACTAATTAAAATTGATTTTTAAAATCATTTTGGACGCATTTGAACATGTACCAACCGAAATATCGAAGAAAACATTATGGTCACATTGACATTCACATATGTTTGAAGAGTCCTTAATAAATTCGGATAATCAACTGGAGACATGGAACTTGTCAGTTCCGTTTTCCATAATAATAAGAACAGGCAGACCCAAGGACATTTGCGATACGTTTTCGCAAGTGTCCATTTCATAATTTTGGCGCAAATATTCATTTCGTCAAACAAATGTCATACCATGAATGATGAGACTCGTCCATAAGTCTGCCCATCTCTTTCAAATTTCCCGCAGCACAGGCATCAGCAAATTGCGAAACACGAAGGGCTTCGGAGTACACATGTCGAGCACGGTAACTGATTATGAAGGATGATACTGAAATGGAGTTAATTTTTTACTCGGTATTTGGGAATTTAGCCCCATAAAGACTGCTTTTGCTAAACTAGAGGTATCAGTCACCTATTCCCACGAGAATCGGAATTATCGATTTTCGCGTCCAACAGTAAATCACAGCAAGAACTGAAAATTTAATATGGCGTTCGATTACGTTTCACACAGAGCAGAAAAGGCAACGCTTCGAAAGTTCACCAGTGTGAGCCATTTCTTCCATTGACGGAAAGACTAAACAAAACAGCGCACTGGAACGCGTTATGGAATTTCTAAACTTCCCGATCTCTTCCGAGCGGTCGTCTGTCGAAATGAGAGACGGCCGCTCCGACGAGATTAGGAAGGTTAGAAATACCATAAGGCTTTCCCAGCACTCCCTACTTACGAGTCTTTGTATCCTGAGTCAGAAGGACATCCAAATGATCACCCAGACTTGAACGAGCTTCATCTATCGACATTTGAATCGGGAGAGATTCAACCTGAACAAGCAATTATGAGTGGGAGAAACAAAGATACCGTCGTAGACAATTGCGCCATAACGATCATTTTGACCCTTTAGCTTTGATTTGATGGGGCATCTACCAATTTTATTAGCGTTTCTAAATATATCGGCAGTACAATGCGTTTCTCATTCGTTTAATCGATTTGCAGCAGTCGCCTATAGAACCCAGAGACAGCCTCTCCGCGGAAATTAGACGAATTGCTTTACTACTGATCTATAAACTAGGGTGTCGCATGCGAGTCGTTTAGTGCATTCGTCGTGTCTCTACTCTCTGAGGAGCGGTTGTCCCTGAATTTTGGAGACAACTGCTCCGCATAGAGTAGAGACACGACGAATGCACTAAACGACTCGCATGCGACACCCTACTATAAACCCTGAATTTTACCACTATGTCGGAAACAACCAATAGCTTACATGATGAAGCAGTTGTTCGAGGGGAAGGCCACTCTTGTCCTCTACTTCCTTCAATCTACGTAGAGTCTTCCAATCGTTCAGTCCAAGGGAACGACCCAACAACTGCAATAACAAACAATCACACCAAAGAAGCATCTTATAGATATCGCTAATATTGACAGGAAATCCTGCCAATTTCGCTCATACTGTTTTTGTCAGGACATCTAGATTAGGGGTTCTTAATCGGTAAATGTGTCGTCATTCTTTTCTGTAGAGCGGTTGTATCTTAACCCTTGATAGACAACCGCGCTGGATAAAAATGACGATACCTTTACCTATTTAGAACCCCTAATCTAGATATGACATTTTTCCATTGTTAGCGGGAATTGACTGTTTTGCTCAGTACGATGTTTCGAAAATAGAAAGGGTCTCACAGCGACGGCTATCCTTCCCTCCACAACCCTCGTGTTGTACTCATTGGATGCAGCCTTGTTCTTCCTTTCCATCGAATCCGCCACTACGAACGCTGCCCCCTGGGGCAATTGAACCTTGCGAGTACGCAGGGGATTGAAGGAGATGACGAGAGCAGATCCGACCTGAGAGCTCATTGTGGACACTGGACTGGCGCAATTTTTGTGTTGTAATGGACAGGCGCGACGACAGTTCACGGCTCATGTGTAGATATCACTACTATGGCGGAATTATCCATAGTCCCCCGAGTGCTTATAATTAACGCAATAATAGTGTGTGGAGTAATAACGTAGCGCAATAAAACGGAATCATAAAACGGACTTTTCTCATCCATATCAATCTTGCATGAAACATATCCGGGCTGCCGAGTAGAGCGGCACAGTTTGGTATTCTATTACAGTTCTAGCCTCACTAACTCCTACGAGCAGTCGTTTATGAATTTGGAATGGCGAAAGACAGATGGGCATTTGCGCCAGAATGGTGAAAGTCATTTGCCCATCACTTGTGCCGCAAGTGTCCATATCACCATTGTGGCGCAATTGTCCATAACAAACCTCAGCCAGACACTCTGCTGCCTGATCCATTCCTCCTCCGGCCGTTCCAATGAGTCGTTCCGCAGTGGTGCACAGATCAGCCAGCTGCGACCTGGTGAAGAGTTACTATCTGAGATTTTTCAGCTTTTCATGTGTGTGAAAGACACCAGATTAGCGCCAATATGGTCTCTATTTCACCATATTGGCGCAAAAATCCAAGGTTCCGGATCTAAAGTTTCAAAAACAGGACTAACCAGGACTGTTAAAGTGCATATTTTGTTATGCCGAATATATTGAGCGGTCGACTGCAACGTTTGAGAGAACACAAGTGTAATGAGATTAGACGAATGGCAATTCACTGTGCTACCGTTTTCGTTAAGGTGGACCAAACAGGGCGCTTATTGACAGCCGTTATTTTTTGACTTCTAACTTCATTCCTAGCGGTCGTGTCTGCGAAGTGAGACTAGAAATAACAGCTGTCATTAATTGTACTGCTTTGTCCACCCTAGTTTTATATTTGACCCTCCAACTCACTTGTCGACCTTCTCCCAGGGATGTCCCTCGGTAGCCACAACCACAGTTGCCAGGGCAGCAGCGCATACTAGAGATGAGCTGGAAGAGAGACCGGCGGCTGCGGGAACAGTCGAATCCAACTCAAACAACAGCATTAACAAGGATGTACGGCCGCGTGCGAGTATTTTAGTGCGTTCGTCGTGCTTCTTTTATACTCTTTGAGGAGCTGTTATATCTACATTTCATAGACAACCGCACTGCTGAGAGTAGAGACATGAAGAATGCACTAAAAGACTCTTATGCTATGCGAGATAAAGAAGTCTCCTATTTATATGATTATTTCTCTTGTGCAAGTGAATTGAATGATTCGTTCATCCAGCGAATGAATCATTCCGAGGTAGATTTATTCCCATTCGTTTGCACAACACTAATTATTATTCACGTAAGCCAAGATAATTTTCATATTACGAAAATTTCATTGGCCGATGACTGCGGACACTATTTTGTCGTTCTTTCTGACTAGAGGTCGTGATTTCGCATATGTTTCAACCATGAAATATATATGTTCCTGCTATTATAGCTGGGATTCCAAGGCGAAGCCCGTTCTTCTATGAATAACACAATTTCAGCATATCCCGAAACAAGAGCCATGGTCAGAGAAACAACAATATAGCGGAGAAGTGAGAGACCACAGTTGTCATCGGACGTTGCACCCGTGCTGGGTATATCCGTAGTATGATAGTGCTAAGGATTGGAAGTTTGTATGCGAAATCGGTTATGTTTCACCGATACTTGCATAATAAAATTACATCGCTTCCGCGAAACACAGCCAATCTCGCATACTAACTGCCAACCCTAATTGAGCTGTACCAGCAGAGCGAATCCCTGCTGGGGCAGTTTGAGCGTGTCAATGGCGCTCCTCCATCCAGCCAGCAGGTAGTCAGTCCATTGAGGAGGGGAAGCTCCATTCCATTCTGAGGGAACAGCCTCGGAACGAGAGGAGAAGGAGGAGTCAATTTTCTCCATTCTGTAAAAATACTTCCAAATAAAAGAAATACACACAGAAAAATACTGCCTATTTGGCTTTGCTCTTGATTTTGCTCTTGATTCTACAGTCAAGCGGTAGTATTTTTTCTGTGTGTAGGATGATCCGACCACTATCGCCACACTTATGAAATGGACATTTGCGCTATAATGTTACGGCACAGATACCCATTTAACCATTGCTGCGCAAATGTCGGTCGACCTCATGCACACCTTATCACCGGCTCCTTCAGCGGTGCAATGAGAAGCTTCGTATGCACTTCCAGTGCCATTGGAAGGACTGAGTATCCATGATAGTCGATGTGTTCACCTGGAAATACCCTACATTGTGTGAATACAGGAGTGAACAGATATGGAACCAATTGTCGAACTCGATAAGAGTGTTGAACAAGAGTGACGGGAGCAGATTAGGGTTTCTAATTCGGGAGCAGAGTGCATTCGTCTGTTGTCTGATTCAAGACAACAGAGCGGTTGTCTATTGCATTAATGAGACAACAGCTCCTCGGGAAACAGACAACATACGAATGCACTCTACTCCCGAATTAGAAACCCTGAGCAGATCATTGCTCCTGGAGCACCATGGATTTTGCGCTATTATTGAACGGATCATGTATCCATTTCAGTGAAATGCTTCCGCCACAGTGGAGCAACTCTCCAGGACACTCTTGTTCTTCACCAGAATAACCAACCGATTAGATTGACCCTTCCTGGACACTTCACTTCCCACACTGGAGCACAACCGAATCTCGCCCGAAATTCCTCTTCCATGTCTACAAATGAAGGACTGGATTATTATTACGGATTTGAAACATATGTGAAAACACGAAAATTGTTAGGAGAAACAGCGAAGTGTAGCGAGGAAGAAAAAAAAGATAGAGGACAGTCGCCAATAGAACGGTATGCGCGTACTACCACTTTCAGCTACATTTTGAGATGTATAATATCATGCGATATGCAATAGGCATAGACATATAATAAATAGACATAAGAGTATGCTAAATCAACCACTTCACTGTGACGCGTAGGTGGAGACGCTCTCTTCTCCCTACGCGGCATAGGTATTTCCAATCGCGGGAAATAAACAAATAGCGGTCGGGGGACAGAGACTATTTTCCATTGATGATTTTAGTATGAGAACAACGGTTATGCTTCACTGATCATATATATCAAAGTTGCATAGCTTCCATGAATCATAACTGATCTCGCCCTCAAACTACCAGTCATTAGTGGCCACAAGCAACATTCCCTTATCAGCATCCACAGCTGCTTCCCAAACCGTCAGTCTTATCAATCCACTACCAGCCTACGTATTCGTACCATTCCACGTTTAGCAGATAATATGGAATATTAAAGATGGCGGCCCAGAGCAGTGTAAATCGCATTTCAAAAAGTGTAAATCACATTATCTAAATGGAAAATCTACAAAAAATCCATCTCGACGGGCATCAATAACGATCATAATGTCTATTTGCACAGTCTATGCAGCATAGAATACTGAGAATGATTCATAAATAGAGCGGGAAATAGAATAATGGTGTTCCGAGATTACTCACAACAAGATTGCTCGATACACGATGCTAATATAAACTAGGGTGGTCCACTTCGATCGTTTCCGCAAAACGCCCTCATTCTCTGTGTATGCGTTATCTTTTCCACCCTGCGGTCTCTTTCGCGAAGAGACAACCGCTCAGAATCAAACGAGACGACGAGACGACTAGACAGTAGGATCGACGATTGCTATCGTCTCGTAGTCTAACTCATTCATCGCTATGGTCTCTTCACGAAACAGATGATAGGGAAGATAATGCAGACACAAAGAATGAGGGCGTTTGGCTAAAATGATCGAAGTTGGCAACCTAATGTATACTTCCCTGGGACATTCGAAACCAACCAAGGCGCCATCCCTCCGTGGTCAGGCAATTGGTAGCGGTGCCCGCGAACCAAAGATCCCCTGGAGAAAACGCTTGGAACGCCAGGGTGTAACTCCTAATCGACTGGCCTAGCAGTCCACCGGCAGGAACACATCCCCCTTGGATTATCCCCCTGACCCCCGGAATAAAGACTATAAAAAGACATTCGAAAGTTCGCCAGGCCGAATAACTTGAAAGCGAGAAAAGATACGATTTGCAATTTTTGCCATGTCACGTACAATTCTGCATAGAAAATGCGTTACTACAGGCGTTGCCTCATCACCTACGTAGGCCTGTGAACGAGTTTTCATGGAACTCCTGATCTTCGTGTTTGAGAGATGATGGAGCGAAAGAGGTTACGCTGGTTGGATATGAGATCTTGGATGGTAGCTTTTGATTATTTTATCTATTTATCCAGCAAAATATTTGGATGGGAAAAATTTCAACACAACCGGTTCAGAGTTAGGAAGAAAACAAGGTCATTCTTCTCAATTAAACAACGCGTATTTCACTTTCTCGTCGGTCTCGATTCTCTTCTCAATGCGCCATTTATCATTTTCTAATGTGACAAAACAAGCAATAGTGATTTAAAAAAGAAAGTGATTGCTGTCATGGCATGAATACATTCAAAACCGCAAAGCGACACGGCCTTTTATAACTACGAAAGAGAGGAAAAGAACAAATACGCTCTAAACACAGGAGAGAGCGAGCCACTAAACAGAGTAGAGAGGGAGCGAGAGAGCATGCAGAGTCTCTGTCTGCCTCTCCCTCTCTCTTTCTCCCTCTAGACAGAAGAGAAGATTGGCATGGATATTTGCGCCGTAATGCTGAAGAGTAAAAAGCGCCAACATGCTCAGCATTCTCACGACGCGTGTGTTGCTGCTCACAGCGGCAAAGGTCAAGCAACAAGTACTTTTATTCTGAATTCGCAGTGTTTCTTATATGTAGGTTGAGTTGTGGCCCTTGTGATCCCTGGACAGAGACGAGGTTGAGGCAGGAGGTTTATCGCAAGAATGAGAATGAGAGACAGCGAGGGGGACTTAGGGGGAGAATGATCTTGTCGTTGATCTTCCCGTCGCCGGTTCACACGTTCACTCGTCGCCCTCTCGTGACCTCACGTAGTGTGCAAACGGCGCGTCTGTATGTGCAAATAGAATAACCATGGGCCAGGAGAGGGAATACCGTAATCCGGGGAATAATAGGACGTCACCACATGACTGGTTGCAACGACGAAATGATAGGGTTTCGATTATCGCTTATCGTACCGAAAGTACAATACACGACAAAACCATTTTAAAAATCACAGATAAATGGAGCATTAGCAGATTTAGCATTGTTTAAGGCTGATTTTGCGGCCGTATTTCAACCGTTTTCAATTGATGCGATGCAAGATATCTATCATTAACAGTCAGCCGTGCAGATCGGCTTCCCAGGATATAGACAATTTCTTCGTCTCTTTTCCCACAATCACTTCTTCTCCACCAATTTGCCCGAGCATATGATTGAAGTTGAAAAGTTCGACTCGAACGCGGAATTCGTAGTGTTGAATGCGATTGTCCGATTTGAGCAGATTCTTATAGAGCAAGAATTATGCACTAATGATCGTCTTGTCAATACGTGCCCTATGTAGTAGGTTAGGAATAGGGTTTCTGAAACTTTAATAGCGTACATTCGTCTGTGGTCTAAATGTCGTGAAGCGGCTGTCTATCGCATGAGTGAGACAACCGCACAGCGTGCCGAAAAGTGGAACATCCGACTATTGCAGCGCATCAATATCGCGCACATTCGTGAAACCGCGACGCGTCCCACTGTGCCTTCAACGGGACGCTTCGCAGTTTCATGACTGTGCGCGATATTGATGCGCTGCAACAGTAGGTAGTTCCACTTTTCGGCACGCTGTGAACCGCTCTTGGTGAATTAGACCACAGAAGAATTCACTCTACTCCCGTTTTTGAAACCCTAGTGAAGAACATAACTGCAACCTGGATCGTGTTCCTGTGTTGCCGTAGCGTTAGATTGTCTGCTTGTATGATTATACTGTTGAGATCCGATCGTGAAATGAGCACATTAAGATCCTTTTCCGATATTGATCCCGTCTGAGAAATGGTACCTTCGCCCGCAACTGGAAGGGCCAACTGTTCAAAAACGGCAAATTTGTCGTCATTCTTTCCGAAGAGCAGTTATCTAGGAGGGAACGAGAATACCGCGCGGCGGACAAGTATGACGATAAATTTACCGTTTTGGAATCCCTAGAATGCACTAAACATGCATCCTAAACCCTATCAAATATGTTATAAATATGTGCATACTACGGTTTCTAAATCAACAGTCAAATGCATTTCTGATCCTTCTAACCTTCGCGGAACTGTTGTCTGTGGAACGTAGAGACAACCATTCCGCGAAGAGTAGAGACACTTATTTCAAGAAATACACCAAACCTTTGTAGAAATTGCCGTCAATAAGATGATCAAATTGTGGCTTTGCTTCCTTAGTGCCTCCGGGGAAGGAAAATATAGTTGTTAGCGGCCTGTTTGTTCAAATTCTTCGCTTTGCAGTCGTTCAATAACAAAGAATTGCTGCGCACGAGAATTGGATTGAACATTCCCAAAGAAATGCTGTGAACGGAGCCGAATAGTTCAGTATCTGCATCAAAACCAAGGCGATCCACTAATACAACGAGGTACTTTATGATTTCATTCGCAGATTTTGCAATGAAATGCTTAAAACGAGTTCCGTGTAAGACCGGAGGGTACTGGTCAAGAGGGTGGCACAGTAAAATGAAAGTTGGCCAATCTGGGCCATATTTTGGTTTTGACATCCTTAGGGGTGGGATACACTTCAGCCGAGGTCCCAGACCC
>JACMIF010003436.1:0-14627 GCA_014805445.1 Diplogasteroides magnus
CAATAGAGAGTACTCAAGTAGTATGATTTTTCTGATTTTTACTAGACTTGCTGGTTATGGCATAAAAATAGGGGGAATTTTCAAAAGTGACACACTTTTATCACACTCCCCTCATTTTTATGCCTTAACCAGCAAGTCTAGTAAAAATCAGAAAAATCATACTACTTGAGTACTCTCCACTGCGGGTATGCACGTCCCTCAGTGAAGCCCGCTTCTCGCTGTAGAAAATCCCAAAGATTGCATTTTTCTCCAAAATTTCGGTATTTTAATTCCATATCTTCTTATAAAAAATTCCACTGGATTAGCTAAAGGTGGTTATATTCTTCACTCGTCAAGGGCTCTCGAAAAATACATAGTTGGATCAAAAACCTCGAGACGGTCCTGACCATTCCATTGTAAGCTATTTAAAATGTCATAGCTGTCATTGATGACTAATAAATTTTTGCAGGGACTACGATTTACTCCGAACGGAATTTCTTTCGCATTGAACAAATTGTCAGAGGTCGGTGTCTCGACTGCAATCTCCAATCCCGGATTGTGGATCTTCGACGCCTCGTCTAAACATTGGACGAAGGATGTGGCTAGTTGTTCTATGTCTAAGGAATGGGTGAATGAGAATGAGGAATGGGTCGAGAAGAACAAGAATAAGCATAACACGGCTGTGATCAACCTTTCCGAGCCCTAGTAATTGCATGTATTGTTGCTGCTTCTTTCCTCATTAAACAAATACTTAGTCTCTCTTAGCAGTGATTCTGTCAGATGTTCCATTTCCCAAGTTCGATAATGAAAGTCATTTATTTTTTAATGCACGTCGTTGATGTTATATCTTTGAAGTAATTATAATATACTATTTATCCCTCCACACACTACAGCGCAGCATGAATAAAGAGACTGACTAATCAAACGAAGAATGCGTACAATCTATTGAATAGTGCTTTGCAAAAGGTTGCCTGCCCTTGGAATGACTACCGTAGCCATTCATGGATTTGTGATTGCCAAATTATTAATCTCTTTTCCAACCAAAGAATGGGCGGGAAAGGATCACCCCTTTCAAATTCCTGCATTGTCAAAGGTGGAATAATTCCATTGTCTCCCATCCCGGGAATGGGATACGTGCTATTGAAATGATTCACTATTGTCGAGACGATAACAGTGTACGACTACGTTACAATTCTTCTCTGAATCTCTTGAGAAGAATGAAAATCATCGATGATTGCCCGTGAATAATGTTCGACGGTTTGTCTTTGCCATTAGATAAAGTGAGATAACGAGGAAGTCCGAGAAACGAATACAACATGCGATAGGTTCACGCAAAGTGAACAAAAGACTAGGAAATCGACGGGAGAAAATGACTACGAGAGAGAACGCTCAATGTCCCTCGAGAAAACTAAACGTGTTTTTGATATCTGGGCTTTCAATATTCACTCTCTTACCCTCTTCAGATTAGCGGTTTCTGTTATCGGGGCATTTTCCTCCATCGATTACAAAAAATACTGCACTTATGATGAACTGTGTGCTTCATATATTGCAAGGGAATGGCATTTGTTTGAATTTGTTTCAATTTTCTATTATAGTTGCAGAAAAGACTCTTCATTCTCAATTCAGATCTTTATCCTAACTATAGGACAGGAAATCTGAGAGAGTTGACCTCTATTGCCCACTGCAAGGCCTTCATCAGCTTGGTAGTAATCGAGAGTGATGGTCATAGATGGAATAGTTTTATTCTCCTTCTCTACGGAATATAGACTATACAGCCACCGAGAAAATACAAAAAAAAATAGGATGATGCTATTGCTTGCAAATCATAACATAATTACCATGACCAGCTGTGGTCATTACCACCATTCCGCCATCCTTTTCGTATGTGAATTCCACCTTGTCACGCCATCTTCGTGCTATGATATCTTCATCTTCCAATTGAACCTCAAATGCCGTCCAAATGTCGTCAAACAGATCATAAGCAGTGGAGTTGAAGGCGAATGCACAGAATCTCGGACCCGATTTGAGCAGGAACTAAAGATAGACAAATTTTCAGCAATTTTTGTAGCGTCCTTTTCCGATAAAGGTGACTCTATTTAGCGATAAGGTTTATATTCTGATAGTCTGGTTTAGCAGCGTGAGCTTCAAGTTAAGCAAAAACCTTGTGGATTCCTGGGGAAAAATAACCTGAATCGATGCTCGTATGCATGGCAGCGTAACTCCCGCCGCACAGTCGACCTTCAGCTGCTCGAGATCCTCCCTCTCAACTAGAGACATCAGTTGAGTATTGGTCAACCAAATAGTCTTCGCTTTCAACTCGAGGACCTTCGAACCGGCATCTGAATACTCATTGTTGGAGAGAAGATAACATAACAGCTTGATTAATTGTTGGTAAAATGGACAGGGACATTGGACGTGGAGGAATTTGCTTACTTCGGCAGAAGGCATCATCAATGAAGTCTTGTCGTCCAGACAGAATTTGTTCGCATAGATGCAGTTGATGCTTCACAGTGATCAGTTGTCGAAGGAGAGGATCATCTCCGGGAATAGAGTCATCGATGGTACATAGGAAGACAAGATCCTTGATGTAATCCATGAAGGGCACGAGAAATAGGAGCAAATCTGGTGTGAGATGACCGCCGACGGTGAAAGGACCGAATCCCTGTGATCTAGATAAAAAATAGAATGAAAATCAAGCCGTGACATAATCAATCAGAAGGTGTTACTGACTCAAACTGGCAATGATCCTCTGTTCATAATCGGAAGCGAACGAACCTTTCAGTAATTGCCTCAATGCAGTTCTCCACAGTCTGTCCCATAAACTCTTCCACTAGAAGTGTTGTGTACTCCTCATCGGAGAAGAAGAAATTGGGAGCATGGGGTTCAACTGTGAAGCCTTCTACGCTATTGCATTTGTATCTGAAGTGATAACATTGTTCACTAATATCTATCGTAAATATTTCTTGGAAAAATTAAGCTTCCATGCACGGTTTGTCTATTCATTCAATTTGATTTGATGTATCTAATTTATGCGAGATATGAGTCACTAATTCGGACAAGAAATATGGATCGTTATTTCCAAAAATCGATTCGTGTTTTCGAAAAACTTACTGTTCGGTGGAGAATCCTAGCAAGAAGTAGTGCCTATGGAAGGATATCTTCAATCGAAAGGCTTCCGCCGACCTTTTCCCCACTAAGATTGGGACTTGTCTCCTGTAATACTTTGATGTCTTTGAGAATAAAAAGGCTTCAGCAGAAATTTACTGATTTACCCTATGAATTGATAGTGTTAGTACCTGTACAAGTTATTCTGGTTTCCATCAACAAATTGCTGCAGTTGCAGGCAGGATGTGCGAAGTGAGTTCAAGTCTGCAGTCGGTAGGAATGAGAAGATGAAGAGTTGAATCTCCCATGGACAGTCGAGCAGAGGAAACGACTCACCGTTCATAACTGAAAGTACAAAATCATGGAGAAGTGATGTGCATTCATAATGGTAAGGATGACATCAAACATGTGGATAAACAACATTGATTGTGAGTAATCAGCGGTGATTAGTAAACAACAGTGGATGGGGCTGAAAACGAGTTGTATATTCCTTGCTCGGCCAGAGTTGTCATGACGATTTGAGCAAAATGTTTGGGCAGTTCGAAACATTTCGGCTATGAAACGTAATCGCGATTGAGGATGATCCTGCTAAATGAAGGCGCAAAATATTTGTAACACTTGCAGGGAACGCAGCGAACGACAAGCAGGTGTGGAGAAAGTGTGTGGAAGAGAATCACGCGCTATGCATGATCAGAGAAATAGAGTGACATCGATCGAATACAAACAACAGCAAGGGTGACTAGAGATAGGAATTCAATATCATTCTTGTCTCCTGGATGGTTCTATTTCATCTGACGAGACAAAGGCTGAAGGGAGAAAACAAGAGAGGAGAGATTCCCTGCCCGTTTAAACCTTATCTGTTGTGCGTCACGTGAAGAAAATCAACTCGCATGTCAATATGAGTGGTTTGTCATCCTTGTAGTGACTCGAACGTGTTTTGACAGCTAATTCAGTCTGGCACAGCGAAAACTTCTGCTGGTGTACATTGAAGATGTTTATTAGAAAATTGTGATATGATAAATATATGCAAGAAAGAGAAGCGAGAAATCATCTACTTAAAGCTTCGAGTTCTTCAACAACGTCCACATCCTCCTGTTCGTCTATCTCCTTGTCATTGGCAAAGATTCGCAATCGACTGACATCCGTATCGATTATTGCGGTTGCAGAGACGACCTGCAATGGTCGCTGTTATGTAAAACCGCTTTGAGGGTATTAGAAGATAGAAAAATGCCCTTTTGTTTTCCATCCTCTACACATTCCTTCTTATCTCTTTCTTTTCTCCTTCTTCATTCCTTCACTTCTCTCATCATAGTACATAAAGTGATCCTATCCTCACAATAAGATAAATAACCAAAACAACAATCATTAATTGTATTCTTTCGTAAACACTTCACCGTTTTCACCCCGGGTATCAAAGAATTGACAGTATTTTTCTGTGCTTACGTTATAGCAACCTACCCTTTCCTTGTTTGTGTATCGATACTCAGTGCATCTCATGTTCTGTCGCCTGTATGTTGTTGTCGATATCGCAATCACTTCCTTTCCCAATTCTTTCGCGAAGACTCTGTCGATTGTATCCGGGTCTCTGGGAAGGCCCTCGAATGTAAACTCGCACTCCATTTGCGAGATTAGAAGTTCCTGAAATGTGACTGCTTCTGCTAGAATGGTGTACGAGTTCATCTAAGAATGCTCAAAGCAAATCTTTCTATCTATCTGTAAGCATTAGACCCTGTTCTCTTAGCAACTGCACTCACACTTATTTGTGTAACAGTGTGATAGGCGAATGATATAAGTACTACGAGCCATTTTAGAAAGTTGATCAATGAAAGCATGTTGGTCAGAGCACAGCCTGCTAGAGTTTCCAAATTGGTAGCAAAGTGCATGTATCATCCTCCTAATTTCCGTTGAGCGGTTGTCTCTCCTCCCGACAACAGCCACGATAAGATAAGATGATTGAGCAATGCACTTTACTTACTGCTTTTGAAACCGTACAGCCTACCTGGATAGCTGCTCGTACGCCCTCGAGGGTAGGTAATAGGAAGACTTTTATACGAAGCTTCTTCAAATCTCTTCTGGTGACGAGGGTGAGCAATTGTGTATCAGAGATCGGCACGTAGGGATACGATGCGTGGAGCTCGAGTGTTCCGGATGCAGCAACTAAAGTATTGGAGAGAAGTGATCCCGAAAGTACATGCAAATAAATCTCCCTTTGTGGCTCCTTTAAGCTCCAAAAGTTTTATCAGGCTACACGCCTCTTGAATAATCGCAGATGCAAATAATTTTGGACTTCGATCATCGAGAACAATGTTAGGAGTTTCGATCTTCATTCTCTCGTGGTGGTTTTTATATTTAGAAAATAGAGCCATCATCAGCGAAAATTTTCTATCTACATATAAATGTTGCCACTCACGTTCGCAAAATTCATCGTCGATAATTTGAGCTCCATAATGAAAGACCTCGTATTTTACGATGAGATGTCGCTTGGGAACGAGAAGATCGGTGAAGAGCATCTGGATAAAATTGGATCATTTTGACAGCCACTCTTTCAATAATGGTCACGGCATTTTGAGAAAATGCAGAGAAAAGCGAAATTTTTATTGCTATTTATTTACGAGAACTGATGAATCTTATCCCATTGTCCCGTGTTTTGCATTGAATCATTTAATAAAACTGAACAAACCTCTCTTGGAATGGGGTCGATGATGCATGCCAGAGTGAGCTTTCGTGTCTTATCAAGTACCGGTCGCAGGATTTCCAGACGCTCAGGTAATATGAGTCCAGAGAGTGTAAGTGATATGCCTCCAGATCTGAATTGAACGGATTATATAGCGAAGTCTGCGTTAGCAACAAAATCTATCCAAGAGCGGAAATCTCTATATGCTATAAATCCCGACCAATCGTATATAGATCATTGAAACATGGAATAAAATAAAATAATTAGATGTTACCTCTCGGTGAGTATGTCGAAACATTCAAGCAGGGATCGTTTCAGAAAGGTCTCTCTGATAATCTTGTTCAGTCCCACGACTTTGACTTCTTCGCCTCGATCATCAGGAAGAAACTGAAAAGAATTCTTCAACAAATTCCCCAAAACAGCCAACAGTTACCTACTGCACAGAGAAAAAATACTGCCATTTTCCCCCACAATTCAGTTTAAACTGCCAATATTGAAAGTTTTACTGCCAATATTGAAAGTTTTACTACCAATATTGGCAGTTTGAAACTGAATTGTGTGTGGAAATGGCCGTATTTTTTCTGTGTGTGTGTGTTGCGTCAGAGGCGAATGTTGTAACACGACGCATGAATAAATTTTTTGAGAGCATAGGGGGAAACGGACCACTGATCTCACATCTACATATCTACTTCACATATATCATACCTTAGATTTTACTTTATTGCACAGCATCTGCTGGGGTTGAAATAGGAGGCGGAACTCCTTCCAGTCATTATTGAAGGCGACCGTTACTTGGAAAAATGGCCGCACCTGCTGCATGAGCACTGTCGCGTGCACCCAACGACTGCAAAATATAACATTTTCAGCTGGTGGTCTTCTCTTTGATTAGGGAACGGATTCTTCGTCCGGACGCAACCGTGAGACATTTTCTTTCGCTCATCCTAGACGACCGGTCGAATGAGAGCTCATTGTCAGACAAAAGTTGTTCATTATTCAGTAGGGAGGATACATTTCAGAATAATTTTTAGCTATCGGCCGAGCTGAATCATCTCAAAAGTTGAAAGATTTTTAGCTTCATCTTTTTTGGTTTCCCAATAACTCTAATAAAGACGGTACCTGTCGTATAGTCTCCTGCTGTTTGCATCAACGAGTGTCTTCAGCTGTCGACATGTCAATCTAAGCGCATTCTAGTCCATTGGTGAAAGTCCGGAGAACACGATGAGCTGTATCTCATGGGGAAGTACGGGAAAGGAATCGTTCTCCATCCTGCTATCCTGATCGTTTTAAAAATTTATAAAATTAAAATACATTTTAAAAGCCGTAAGTTTGTGTGGAAAATACGAAGAAACAAAGAGCATTGCACAATGTTGCGCAATTCTATGTATTTTTCTGTGAAGCAAATGAATGTCGACAGCTGATACTTTTGATGTTTGGAGCCAAACAACAGTCTCGAACGAAAAGAATCAGTTGAATTTGTACTGAAAGAGGAGGAAGCATGACAAGTGGTTCGAACGAGCTGTTTGTTCCTTGTTTGGTCAGAGTTGTCATGACGATAGGAGCAAAGTGTTTAGTAGTCATTTTGACGTTCGAATTCTCAGTCTTTTAATTGAAAAGACATCATTGAGAGGAATAAAACTTACAAATTAAGACGAAAAAATGTTTTTAAAAGAGTGGAGAACGCAGCGAGCAAGTGGAGAGTGCTTACGAGAGAATCGCGCTCTCTGTATGATCAGAGAACTAGAGTGACATCGATCGAATACAAACGAGATCAAGGGTGACTAGAGATGGGAATTCGTGGTCACCGTCATTTATATTTCCAGAGTGTTTCCATTTCAAAATAAGCGACCGAGGCTGAAGGAAGAAGATGAGAGAAGAGAGAAAACACTTCCTCACAGCTTGGTCCTTATCTATTGCGCGCCGCATGAGGAAAATCAAGGGATGGAGAAAAAGAGTTATTTGTCATCCTACGAGTGTGAATGGACAATCACACAACAGAATACAGTCTGACATCGAACATTGAAGATCTCCATGACCGCATGATGCAGCTTATTTCGGGATCGGTGTAGACACCTCTTCCAGCAGTTTTTTTATTCCTTCAGACCAACACGATTCCGCGAAAATGAGCGACCAAGAGCAGAGATAACAAAAGCTGGGCCGTTTCACAGATTCAAACACGATATGAGCAGAAAATCTCGCTTTATCCAAGTCTGGTCAGTTCCGAGTAGGCAAAATCAGATGATTAGTCTTCACAACTCCAAGATGTCACGTCCACTTGGCGATTATCTCTTCATAGAACACTTGGCCATTAGCGTCCACGGTGACTTCTTTCAGCAGATCGTTCATCTGAGAATCTTTGTTATGAATCTGCCCCACTGACTGACCCCTACAGTAACCCCTTTCTCTAATTCATTTACAATTTCATAATACATCACGATACGCATCAGGTGCCTGACCCCTCGCCTGGCCTTTCGTTCTCTACCGTACCTCCTCCTCAGTCAGCGGTTCTCCAATCTGCGTGAGAGTCTGGCGCAGCTTCGCCTCGGAGATGTAGCCGTTGCCGTCGACGTCGAATACCTGACGTCATTTGGATGAATTGTGGAACGATTTATTCTTTGTCCAATCTCAAACTTGATATAATGATGAGGAACAGTTCGCAATTTCAGAATATTTGCGGAACGATTTAATCCATTTCTTCCTTTGATTCCAACCTTGAATGCCTCTCTCAGTTGCGTGGCCATTCCCTCTTCGTCCTTCGTCGAGTCTTCCATGATCGTCGTGAACGTCTCCAGATCCATTGATGATTGACCTCAACGACATGTCTTGTTCTTCCAGTATTCCTGACTACTGGGCGGTCGTGTCTTTAAACAATTGTGAGATGACTTTCTTCCACACTAGGGTGTCGCTCGTGGTGACTTTAGTGCATTCGTCGTGCCTATGTTCTCCGAGGAGCGGTCGTCTTTGCATTCGATGGACAACCGCTCCTCGGAGAATAGAGGCACGACGAATGCACTACAGTCACCACGAGCGACACACTATTCCACACTCGAAGGATGACGAATATCCTTGTACCTGAGCAGAATCTGTTCAGTTTCTCCACCAACTCCTCTTCCGATGGATTACAGCCCAGCACGCGCATCATCTGAATCGGACCTCTTATCCTCTTCATTTCCCGAAACCCGTCAAATGTGCCACGTACCGTGCCCAGCTGCGAGACCGGCACGCGGCCCTCACTCGTCGCGAGTAGATCGAAGATTTCCTGAAGCGACTGTTTGAATACGGTAGCCTCACTTAGCTACAGTATACCTTGTAGTCGTCGCTGGGGGCAGACTCGCTTGGCGACAGGGACACTTCTTCCACGGTTTCCACGTCTGAAGTGGGCAGCGACATTTGGGGCGACCGTGTGTGAGGAGGGTAGGGAATGAGAATGAGGACGTCTGTCTCATTCAGACAGAGGGCACTGTAGGTAAATTTGATACGTGACTTTTTACGATTTGAATTTGATGTGTGAGTGTTGATCATTGCAGAACCTCTTCACAATTCCGTCACTTATTTTATATATAAAAACACTTATTTTATAATAGTTGTAGATTAGAAACGTATATTCAAATGCGTTAGACCGCTCGGAATGACGTTAGACAGTAATGAAATGACCAACACAAATCCTACTGTTTAGCTTTCTGTGTCCAGACAGAGGGGGGTTGTAGGCAAATTTTATACGTGACTTTTTCTATTTGAATGCCCTAGTGCGAAACGAGAGTATGAGGTCTCATAAATCAGTGTGCTCAATTATTAATAATAATGAATAATTTTCAAGAATGTAGATATCAATGAGATCATATGTGGACTAAATGTGGCGGTAACTATTATTGAAAGCCTATAGCTGTTATGACAAAGAAGCTGTTATTGCGGTAACGTTGACTAGAGGATGAATTGTGGATGTTTGATAAAGGTCTCCGTAACAATGAGGTACGGATAGTGTAGAGGTGGTGTTTGTGAGATAAGCGCATGCGTCCAAAAATGAGGTGTACAGCATTTTGAGGTTCATAGGAATATTTACACCTTTGAGTGAGGGAAGGGATGTTTTTCTTTCGATCGAGAGGTAATCGAAAGATGCTTGAAAACGTAGTAGGCCTTCGGTCTTCTCCTTTTCACGTTTGTTAGCTAGTGTTTCAATCAGACGTCTTGATCGTGTAATTTTAAAAAATTCTTCATATTCACTCCTCTATATAGATTGACGTTGAATTTCGTCAATTCTTTTTCGAGTTACCGTAACCACAGAATAATAAGTAGTATGATATGACCCATAGGCATACCTCAGCTGAAAGGTGACTAGGGACATCCACGGGGATGCTTCCTATATATAAGACACTTGTATAGTCCCCGCCCTGTCTTCTATTGCATCATTTATGTTCACTTGCCATTTGTCCATTAGTTGTTCAGATGACGCAATTTCTAGTCTACTCTTTACCATCGCTGTTCTTTCTATTGAAGTCCCTTCATTGACTACAATTCAGGATGCCATCTATAGACAACGATCCAAAACTCAATTTCAAAGATGTCCTCCTTCGACCGAAGAGATCTACACTCAAGAGCAGAGCTGATGTTAATCTCACAAAGGAGTAAGTCAATGAAGAGACTGCAATGCTCAAATGAGAATGGATTTAGGTACATCTTCCGAAACTCCAAGAGAACTTACACGGGTGTCCCTATTGTCGCTTCGAACATGGACACGGTTTGTTAGCATGTGTGATAGTATTATACTATCTGTGTTCAGGTAGGAACCTTCGAAATGGCGACGGCTCTCGCTTCTCAACGTCTCTACACGACAATACACAAACATTACACTGTTAGTTTTGTTTTAAGTGAGCATTCTTACTTAGAAAATAAATAGGTTAGATACTGGTATGAATGATTTCCAATAACTGATAAGATAAGATGAGATTCATTTGACCGGACACAGAACTGTTCAAATACAATATTCCATTCTGCTTTCAGGTCGATGAATGGAAGAACTTCGGTGTTGCCAATGCCTATTCTTCCATTTTCGATAACATAGCCATATCATCTGGAATCTCAGACAAGGATTGGGAGAAGGTTGTGTTCTCTTCCTTTCTCTTCAGAACTCTTTTCTCATTCATTTTAACCTCCCTAATCTCGTCGGAGCAGTTGTCTCCAATTTCGATAGACGACCGCTCGGAAGAGATTGTGGAGTTTGAAAATCACATACTGCGTTCCCTTCTTCCGATTAACCTCTCCTCTTTCAGCTCAACACTGTGTGTAATGAAGAACCCCAACTGAATGCCATCTGTATCGATGTGGCCAATGGATACTCTGAAGTGTTCGTGGACTTCATTCGAAAGGTATGTAAATCCAGTCCGCGAAGATTGGAAAACAAGTGCGACATGAGCATTTCACCCATAGTGGTGCAATGGACAGATGCGCCGTCATTACGTCACTCTCGCAGGCGTAACGGTCCATTTCGTCACTATGTCGCAAGTGTCCAGTGCACGGGCGTCTTTCACATCCCCTCATGAGAAGATGACTGTGTTGTTCTCTTTAGGTGCGAGAATCGTTCTCATTATGGAGGAACTCATTATGGTTGGAGCCGATTGTGTAAAGGTGAGGGAAGACGAATGAGAGACTCATAGGATGAACAAACAAAGACGATTGAAATTGTTAAACAAGGGGAAAGGTCTATGCTATGGTTGGCACTTTATGGGATAAAGTAGCCTATGTAATCAAGCTGCCAACCATTATCTAATCTGTTATACCATTAATATCGAAGACATGGATTGATTTTAGATTGGAATTGGACCGGGCTCAGTGTGCACTACTCGTAAGAAGGCAGGAGTGGGATATCCCCAATTGTCTGCTGTACTTGAGTGTGCAGATGCTGCCCATGGACTGAATGGACATGTGATCAGTGATGGAGGATGCACAAATCCTGGAGATGTGGCCAAAGCATTCGGAGCAGGAGCTGATTTTGTGATGATGGGAGGACTATTTGCTGGACATGATCAATCTGGAGGAGAACTCAAGGAAAAGGTTGGATAATGATGAGGATGGAAGAGGATTAAGATACATTTCAGGATGGAAAGAAGTACAAAATGTTCTATGGAATGAGCAGTGATACTGCAATGAAGAAACATCATGGAAGTATTGCCGAGTACAGAGCAAGTGAAGGAAAGACCATTACCATACCATACAGGTAAGAAGCAAGATTTCTATTATGGTTGTCACTTTGACTGTCGCAGTCCGACTGTTTTCGACTGCTCATTCATTTGAATGGGAAACTAATACAGTCACTGAATGAACAATCAATGACTGTGCTGGCTTCCTGTCCAGAAGACTGTGACTTTCGCAATCAGTAGTCAACTGCCAACTCTAGTTTCTATATCGGTAAATTTGTCTTCGGAGCGCCGCTGTCTCACCCCCTTATAGACAGCGCTATGGAGAAGAATGACGACAAATTTACCGATCTAGTCCCAAGCAAGAAGGGAGAAAAGATGAGAAGAGACGGAGTAATTTCAGAGGAGATGTCCTGAACACCATACAAGATGTATTGGCCGGACTAAGATCAGCCTGCAATTACACTGGATCAAAGACTCTTAAGTTAAGGTTCATGTTTAAGGTCAACTAAATAATTGACTGATTGTATGAACTGCCTTTGAGAACAACATTCATTCGTGTCACTCAACAGACAAATGAGATGTATGCTCCGTACGAGGTTCCACCCACTCTATGAATATGAAGACGAGTGTGAACAAGATCATTCTTATTCATCAGTCATAGACATCCAACCCTTTTGTAGTGGCTAGTTGCAATGAACTGCATTCAACATGAACATCGGAAGTATTTTGATAAACCCCCAGCTTTAGTTGTATTCCCTTGATATTCTGCATTCTGAGCCGCTCATTCATCTACTGGTTTCCATCCCTGGTCTAATTCTTAATCATCTCGATTTATACTTTTGATTTACATCAATAGCCCTGTTGATTAAATTAATGCATTCTGCCATTCCAAACTCGTAATATATTTGACAAGTGGATGACTAGTTCTTGATCCTCTCAGGTCGTTCATTACAAAATACTAGATGTACAACTAATGCTCATTACCATATACTGAGCTACAACAAGGAGAAGAATATGACCCATTGTTTAAAAAGGATTAGTGACACTGAGTGATCCACACTCTCAAAACTGTCCGAGTATTTACAGTGACTGTCATGGTTATGTCGTCGCTGAATGTTGACGTTCTCTTGACTGATGGTGAGACTTGTTCATTCTGAGTGGAGAGACATCGTGAATAGGGTTTCTAAAACGGTGGCAAAGTGCATTTCTCATTCGTCTAATTTCCGCGGAGTTATGTTCTCTACGTGTGATAAACAAACGCTGATTAGAAGAGTGAAAAATGAACTTTACTACCGTAATGGAAACCATAATCGTGAATGAGTCCATTGATTAGTCTTCGACATATGAACGAAGTCACCAGGAACATTCTCGAGGGATGACATAAGGAGAGCTGTTTCACAGATTCAAACACGATATGAGCAGAAAATCTCGCTTTATCCAAGTCTGGTCAGTTCCGAGTAGGCAAAATCTGATGATTAGTCTTCACAACTCCAAGATATCACGTCCACTTGGCGATTATCTCTTCATAGAACACCTGGCCATCAGCGTCCACGGTGACTTCTTTCAGCAGATCGTTCATCTGCGAATCTTTGTTATGAATCTGCCCCACTGACTGACCCCTACAGTAACCCCTTTCTCTAATTCATTTACAATTTCATAATACATCACGATACGCATCAGGTGCCTGACCCCTCGCCTGGCCTTTCGTTCTCTACCGTACCTCCTCCTCAGTCAGCGGTTCTCCAATCTGCGTGAGAGTCTGGCGCAGCTTCGCCTCGGAGATGTAGCCGTTGCCGTCGACGTCGAATACCTGACGTCATTTGGATGAATTTTGAAACGATTTATTCTTTGTCCACTCTCAAACTTGATATAATGATGAGGAACAGTTCGCAATTTCAGAGTATTTGCGGAACGATTTAATCCATTTCTTCCTTTGATTCCAACCTTGAATGCCTCTCTCAGTTGCGTGGCCATTCTCTCTTCGTCCTTCGTCGAGTCTTCCATGATCGTCGTGAACGTCTCCAGATCCATTGATGATTGGCCTCAACGATTTGTCTTGTTCTTCTCCTACTAAATCTCTCTTTACCTGAACAGAATCTGTTCAGTTTCTCCTCCAACTCCTCTTCCGATGGATTACAGCCCAGCACGCGCATCATCTGAATCATTACCTCAATTCTCTTGTCCTCTTCATTTCCCGAAACCAGTCAATTGTGCGACGTACCATGCCCAACTGCGAGACCGGCACTCGACCCTCACTCGTCGCGAGGAGCTCGAAGATTTCCTGAAGCGACTGTTTGAATACGGTAGCCTCACTTAGCTACAGTATACCTTGTAGTCGTCGCTGGGGGCAGACTCGCTTGGCGACAGGGACACTTCTTCCACAGTTTCCACGTCTGAAGTGGGCAGCGACATTGGGGGTGACCGGGTGTGTGGAGGGGAGGGAATGAGAATGAGGACGTTTGTCTTATTCAGGCAGAGGGCACTGTAGGTAAATTTTATACGTCACTTTATTGATTTCATTAGCCTGCAAATATCATTCTTATTGTTAGGGGTCTTCAAAGCACGGGTCTTCTCAGAGGGTGAATGAGTGTAGCTGCAGCATCACGGCATTTTCAGTTGATGCATACCGATTGCTACATACTAGTCTTGGCTAATGGAATACGAGCAGTTGCACTTTTATCTCCATTTCATTCTCTCATAGATTTGAGCGGCCGTCTCCCTTCATTTTTCATATTCAA
>JACMIF010003437.1:0-11922 GCA_014805445.1 Diplogasteroides magnus
ACTATTTTTCCAACTTTTTTTTCCAACGTCAACATTTTCTCGTTCTTTGGAACTCTTCGGCCAAAACTGAAACATGTTTTAGGCATCTCTTCCCAAGGCCTATTATCTGTGAAAATTTCATCTCGAAAGCTCATGGTCTGTGCGTGCCTTTCCCTGTTTAGCACTCACAGATACGGATCGATTTTTGGAAATAAAGCACAACTTTTTCGCTTCTTCACATTGGTGACTCATTCTCTCTCGCTCATCATAGACTGTTGGTATGAATGAGAGGACCGATAGTTATGATGCACTTTTCCCAAAAATCATTGATAGCGAATCGCTATTAGCGATCGACTTTGGGCGAGTAATCCTCTCTGACGAATAATAGATAACTGCTCCTCCAAGAGAAAGACAGTGATAAATGCAAATGCATTCCAAAGGTCAATACCAGAAGATTAACGATTGTGTCTGTAAAATGACTCTCTATGATTCCTTTCTTCGAGATAAAGCCTTAAAAGACCACAAACATGAACGAGATTGTGTTCTCTTGATCTTCCTTATCTCGTTGTACTTTCTCCTCAGATCAAAAAGTCTCCTTTAAAGCTCATACTCTGACTAGAGTGGTGGGAAATTGTCAGATATGAAACGATAGGGCCGGGTTTATCAAAGAATTGAGCAGTGAATATTCTGTCCACTTATGGAATTTTTATCTCAAGCCATTGGTACGTCATCCGAAACACGTTAAAACTGATCATTTCTGTTTTCCCATGTTGCCTTAAAAACGGCAAACGCTGGATCGCGCTGTGGAAGTCTGGAAACACTCCCCCTTGCCGGGTATATATGCGTTTGAGCATACGATGTATTGATTCGGCGGGACATATGAAGGTACACATAAGCAGAACATTGAATGTATTTTATTCTGAGAGTGAATTTTTGGAAATATTCAACCTCTACTGAGGATCATGTACAGTACGTAGATTCCCGATTGTGGATCTTCAAGGGGTACCTGAAGCTCATTTTCAGCAATACGTCGGCCTTATGGGTGGCAAAATGACTTTTCGGAAATATTTTTCCCAGTTCCAATGTAATGAAAGCGCCTTTATATTCATACGCACTGTGAAACATATTCTAGAAAATAGGCATTCTACAAACCAACGATAATCAATATGCTTGCTTACCATATGTCCAGATCTGATTACTTCGATGAAATGGAAGTTGCTGTAGGACTGGACGTATCCGAGTGGATAGTAACTACCCGGTGGAAAAGGCTTCCTTATCGAATAGTTATAGCCACTCATTCCGCCCCACTGAAGCTTGTTTATCCATCGTCGGACGCCTGAAATAGTTGAACTTCACTGTAGGAAAGTGAGGGATACACATGTATTTATTATAGATATTATGTATTTATTACTATATTTATTATAGAGGCTGAATAAGTCGTTCGTTTATTGTGTGCTGAGTTGCTACTCCTGGCAAAGTTGTGATGATTACCTGGTGTGTTGACAACGATATCAAGATTTCCATTATACACGGTCACTTGCAGGCCGTAGTTGAGCAGCGTGTCCACTGAAATTTTTTACTTTTTGTGCATCGTCATTTCAAAGTCGTACTCACTGTTACCGTAAACGGGTCGGAAAAATTCATTTTCATGCCTATTGTAAACATCATTGTTGAGATCTGCAAGTTATCATTTTATATAACGAGGATAAAGCAGAGATTGGGCTTCTGACTCTTCCAAGAGAGCGAAAATGAAATTATGAACAATGAAATGAAAAAGTGGCAAATGCACTAAAATTTCGCTTGTGAAAACCAAGTAATCATGACTAAAAGAAAAATGAAGGTTGTCGTACGCGCAATTCTTTTAACAACAAAAAAACGCTCTCACCTAATTTATAGTTGATTGTGTGCGGAACAATCATCAAGTTGTTCTTCACTGTGGTATTCATATACTCTTCCACGCCAGAAAATTTGTAGTCGTCATCTTTCTTTAGAATGTTATACATGGAAGCATTGTTCGTAGGCTGCAATTATATATTTGGGCTTCATGTGTTTGTCCATTTGGTTTCCTTATTAATGGATGGAATTTGATTTTTTTTCAACTAAATGAACGAAAAAATAGTTAATATTAACTGGTTTAGCGAAGAAAAGACAAAGCTTATAGCAATCCATCGTTTCTTTCCACTGCCCGACATCAGCGAAAGACTGAAAGGCTATGTGATATGCGAACCATATGAAATGTAAACAAACACCTGACACGTATAGCAATAGATGTTGAGCTGTTCGAATTGCTGTTGATTCGGGTTGTTATAAGTATGAAAATTCAGTAGAAAACAAATTCATTGCGTTAAAGTCTCTGTGACGTTCACCATCTTCTGCTATCATGATATTACCATATATCCAGCCTTTGCCATCGCATCCAAATATTCGGTCATTGCATTCACATGATCCAGAAGAGAGATGGCTGAATCTCCCAAAGCAACTCCTTTGAACTGAGTCATGTACAACGCTCCACTTCGTATGGCCTGAATGCGGCTGCGCTGTCTTACCGGCCTGTAGTACTTGATACGTAGGCTAAACATTTCGGAACTTCTAGCCTCCTTAATTTACTATGGAAGTGCGGCAACCGCTACAACGAGGGTGAGGACGTTAGAAATTTCGAAAATGCGTTACCTGATACTCGATTTCGGGGTGTCGCGTGCGAGGCATTTGGTGCATTCTTCATGTCTCTACCCATATTTTCAGTGGTGCGGTTTTCTCTAAACTGGAGCCACAACAGCACCGCTGAGAGTAGAGACAAGAAGAATACACCAACGTCTCGCAAGTAATTCCATACTCGTTTTGCATACCCCAATAAGATTCTTCGCCAGTTCCACGGTCCATTTGCCTCCGTAGCTCTCTCCAACGATATAGAAGGGTCTTGTCCTGTACTCTGGATGTCTTTCGAGAAAGGCTGCCAGCCATGCCAACAAGTCCTGATATTCGCAATGTATATTATTAGCTCTAATTGATATCAACCCTTCCGACTTGACTTAGTTCAGTTGTGAGCAAAGAATCATTGTCGACGTAAGAGAATCCTGCTCCGACTGGGTTATCAACGAAGACGAGGTCAGCCATTTGCAGCTGTAATGTTCGGATTTACTTATATTAGGTTGGCACGTAATTCTTTGGCTATCGTGATTAATATTGGTGTATTTTCTCACTTGTTGAATATATCCGCTATTCAATGTGGCTACTTAAGGATGACTACTGGGCACACACATGCACAGCGTGATATGTCACGGGTTCCCCTGCGAGGCCCAGAACAGCGGTCGAAAGTGAACCATTCCTTTTCTCCACATGTCGTTCAGAGTCGGAAAAAATTTTGCCTAAATTTTGAAAGGGGCTCTCCTGATATCCCCAACACCTGTACGTAGTACTATGGTACTTAGCTACATATTGGTGAAAGCTCTCTTGAGGGTTTAAGCAATGATTTTGCTAGACATTTGTGTGATTGTGCTCTCATTAGATCATACGCTCTCGCCTGTCAAAGAACAAAAGTTCGTGGCACTGCTCCTCTAAAGGGACGATAGTGGACGAAACTTCGATCAAATAACGGAAAACGCCACCCAAGTAGACGGTCTATCGATTCCTCTGAAGTCCTTTGGTCCACTGGAATAGGCAATTTCGATGAAATTGCCTATTCCAGTGCCCGATTGACCAGGTCCTCCCTGAGAAAGAATAAATGAAAAGCGATTTTATTGCTAGATAAGTGCGTACTTGTAGCCAGAGAACCAAGGGTCGGTTAATGGTTGGCTGAGATGCAGCATACAGCCACCAGAAGGTATGTACGCCCTGGCGAACCGTGGTGTAGCCCCAGTCCTGAATGATTACGGTAATCGGATGATTCCGGGCGAATGAATGCGCCCAAATATTTTTATGAACTGCACCTCAGGTTTCATTACACTAACCCAAGCAGATTTATAAAGTGGCATATACATTGAGCTGTATGGGAAATCAGAAAATATTGACAACCTCAGTATAGGAGATCACTCCTGACCAGGTTTGGACGGTATTCGTTGTTCGATAAAACGATGAGACGGATAGTGGAAGGATGAACAGAAGGACCAGCATCAGAATCATTTCAGCGCACAGGAAATAGCAGCAGATGCCCGCTTATATAGGAGAATTAGATTGAAACAGAGAAACAGATTTGAAAGAAGGCATTGAAAGCGCCTACGGGTGTTACTCATTCTTGAAATGAAAAGATGGATGCAATTTTTTTCTTCCAATGTACAATAGCTGTAAAGATTCTGGTATTGTGCCCCATTGTTTTAATTTAGGCGAGAAATGTCTGCTCGAAATTATGTCTTCTTTTGTTGCAAGCAAACGTCTACCATGATGTAGGGATCGAAATGGCATCTGCTTCTTCCAGCATTTGCTGTGAATTTTCTGTGACACGAGAAAGTGATTATCGATGTTTTATTTCTCTTTATTATATTGCAGAAAAATGAATGCGTGAAAACTGTCAATTTCTTCCGAGTATAAGTTTGAGTACAAAAAGCGCCGATTCGGGATCATCATAGGGCACCTGAAGGTTGTTTTCAACTCAAAATCCTACTGATTCTGACCATGTGCCCAGAGTTGAGGACTTGGATGAACTGTAAGTTGCCGTGACTCTGAATGAAGCCAGCGGGATTGAATCGACTTGTTTTGAACGGCTTCTTCTTCGAATTGTTGAAGTTTCTAAGGCCACTCCACTGGAGCTTGTCAATCCATCGCTTCACTCCTGTAACATTCAGTCTAAACTCTTTGACTATTTCTTAGATTTACCCGGCGTAGTAATCAGCAAGTCGAGATTTCCATTGTAGACAGTAACGTTCAGGCCGTAGTTTAGAAGAGTGGCCACTGAAATTGAATTCTTGCACTTTATCTAGGCAGATGCGATTGTCGATGCTAATGTTAGGAGCAAGACTGGAACCCACCGGTGCTATGTACTGGCTTCATGAAATCTACCACGTGTTTATTGGCAACGACGTCGTTGTTCTCTGCTAACAAAGAGTAATTATTAGAGAAGCGAATTTTAATAACCCCAGTCTATCATTAACGTACTCATTGATTACTACCTGGAAACGAATGCGGAGGAAACTCTTCGAATAATTCATCGAATATTTCTCACCAGCATGTTGGATCGTGTCCGGGATGATTGTCAATTTCTTCCTTAATTCTTTGGTCATATAATCGCCCAACACTGGCCAGCTGTATTCCGTGGAATTTTTGAAGATGTTATTGGTGCTGATGTTTGTTTTCTTTAAAAAAATAATCGTGATTTGAAGACATGTCAAAGCGTTTGAACCGACCTGACCGATTGTTAGATACAATTGAGCCATGTATACTGTTGTCATATACCAATTATTGTTGTCCGCATGTGACTAAAACGTCGTAAAAAGGTCGTCTACACTGAAAGAACTACCTGGCACTCGGTAGACCGGCGATTAATTTCTGCGATCAGCTCATCGGGAAAGATTTTCTAAATGCGTATGAAGTAGTAAGACTGTCCATTATAAAAATCGTAAGCGAGTACTGAGAAAATTACCATTTTCTTCATGTAGTCTCATATGGCATTCAAACTGTCAAGGATGGATATGGCTGAATCACCCAGACCGATTCCTTTGAATTGAGTCATGCATATTGTCCCTGCTCGAATTGCCTGAAATGGAAGTGGTTTATGCAATTGGGAGGGGAAAGTTTTCATTTTCATTCATCTCGTCATTTCGCTGGGGAGAAAAGGCAGCGCTGCCTTTTGGCTCAGTCAGGAATGAAAGAACAAGAGACGCTGCCATTCACGCTGCCTTTCCCCATTGTACTCATGAATACGAGGTACCTCATAAAGATTCTTCCCCAACTCCACTGTCCACTTCCCACCATAACTCTCTCCAACGATGTAAAAGGGTCTTGTTCTGTACTCTGGATGTCTTTCCAAGAAGGCTTTCAACCAAGTTAGCAAGTCCTGAAAAGAAACCTACTGAATAAATGCGCATAGTCAAAGTATAGCAAGCAAGTGAACAGTCATGATATGTGTTTATGATACCTTTCCGACTTGCTGGAGGTCAGTTGTGAGCAAAGTATGGTTGTCCACATACGAGAATCCCGTTCCGACTGGATTATCCACGAAGACGAGATCTGCCAGTTGGAGCTGAATGAGTCGGTGAGTGCATTGATCGCATCATGGAACGTTATTGACAGCCGTTCATTTTCAGCCGTCTAACTTCATTCCTAGCGGTCGTCTCTGCGAAGTGAGTAACGAGCATTCCGAAGTTAGATGGCTAGAAACGGACGGCTGTCAATAACGTTCCGTAATACGATCCCTAATCCAGAGAGTCGGGGAGTTTCAAAGCAATTCAACTTGAACAAACCCAAGTGGACGCCCTATCATTTCGCTTGAAGTCCTTCGGTCCAATCTCTAAGAAGTTGCCCATCCCAGTACTCGACTGACCTGGACCTCCCTGAAAGCACATTTCTAATCGATAAATTCGAAGCTCGAAAGCACGAAGGTATGCCAATTTTCAGTACTAAAACGCCTACTTGCAACCACAGGACGAGCGGGCGGGTCTTGATCGACTTCTTGCCGGCATACAGCCACCAGAAGGTGTGCGCACCTGGTCGGACTTCGGTGTAGTCCCAGTCCTGAAAGGGAGGGTGTACTTATTATGCATCATATCTGAATTGTTATTCCTAGTACGCTTCTCACATCTGCATGCCATCCTGGTCTCTCATTTTTACGTGCTATTTCGTTATCACTGAATATGTTTCAAATGTGCGATAAAAAGACTAGAGTAACAGTTCAGTTAGGATGCATAATACGGTCAGAAATAGGCTTCTTACTTCTTTTGTCACTAGGCGAATCATGCATCTACCTGCAGCTATTTCCATTACATTAGGCTATCTTACGCATCCTACCAGAACTGTTGCTCTACTCTATTTATGTCACAGTTGAAACATACTCCGTAACGACGAAATAACATGTAAAAATGAGAGACCAGTGTGGCATCCAGATGTGAGACGCGTACTAGGAATAATAGTTTAGGTACATAGGGTGCATAATAATGATTGTTCGATCTCTATCTCGTACACGTTTTCTTTCGCTATTCGAGATTTTTACCTATTCAATTGGTTTCCGATAGCCAGAAAATACAGACCGCGAAACGGATACAATATTCGGTTCTTTCTAGCTATCCAACTTCATCCCTATCTAACGTCTCTCACTTCGCAGAGACAACCGAAATTAGACAGCCAGAAATGACCGGCTGTCAATATTGTATCCGTTTCGCGGTCTCTACTAGAAACTCCAATGAAACACTTACCTCTGTATAGGAGACTCTGCCGGCCCAGGTGCGGTAGAGTTGGTTGCTCGGACAATAACAGTGTCACGCATAGGAATGAACAGAAGGATTATCACCAGCAATACGACCATTTCAGGAGCATACATCAATAGATTCATAGATCTAGTTATATATAGCAAATTAGCAAGGAAGAACAAAGAATGCAATTGTTGAAAGTGCAAATGAAGAACCTTCGGCGTTACTCATACATTTATTGGAAATAAGAATAACGAAGGCGTTCAATATCGCATTCGAGACACAATAGATGTACCTTTGCCGCTTTTGTTGCCTAAAAGGAGGGAAAGAAAAGGTCCTCAAGGAATTTGTTTTCCTTTGTTACAGCGAAAGCGCAAACACATTTCTAGCAGAACCACAACGATAGCGTTATGAAACTGACATTTTGCTGCTCTGACATTTTACAAGCATGGTATATATATTTTACTGGTTAACCTAACTACAAAAAACGACAACGAACGAGATTGTATAGCATGTCGGATAAGGGTTTAAAAAACGGTAAATGTGTCTGTCATCATTCTTCTCCGCCGTGTGTTGTCTCATTCCCGCATAGGCAATGGCAAAAGAGGAATGACGCTGAATTTTTCGTTTATGAACCCCTAGAGCCGGATTAGCATTAACGACAGAGGATTTGTTGAGTTCTTTATGATCTGTAGTGGGTGTTCGCATGAGTGTTCGGCGCTCCGTTGCCTGCTGACTATTATTATTGTAAAAACACAATTATTAAATATAAAAATATGATAAATATGCTCAAGTGATCTGAGCTCAAATAATTCTCGCACAGGTGCGTTTCACTCAACCATTCGCCTTCCAAATGGCTGAACCATCTCTCTCTTTCTCATCTCATTTCTTTCCATTTCTCATTTGCGCACCGTTCAGCCGGCAATGTTCGAAAGAAATGCGCCCAATCAAACATGTGGCCGATTTGGTGCAGAAAACTGCTGATTACAACCAGTTTGGTGTCATGATCGTGAGAAAGCATGTGAAAGTTTGATGTTTGACAACTTCCGCAAGTAGGTGAAGTTACGGGAGATGACATTTAATCTCACGAGCCACCCACTTCTGTTATTCTGCACGTAGGCTGATGAGAGGACCGAGATATATTTTCCTGATCAACCTGACTACAAATATCGACAACGAACGAGAATGTATAGCATGCCGGATAAGGTTCGAAAACGGTAAATTTGTCTGGCATAATTATTCTCCGCCGTGTCGTTATCTCATTCTCTCATAGATAATAGCGCGGCGGAGAGGAATGACGACAAATTTACCGTTTTTGAACCACCAAGACCGGATTAGCATTAACGACTGAGGATTTTCGGTGTTCTGTATGATCTTTAGTGGGTGTTAGTGTTCGGCATTCCGTTACCAGTTGACTACAAATATCGAAAGCGGACTAGAATAACTAGCAGCGAAAGTGAGATTTGTTTTATTGGCACGCTACAGACTGTTGTGGTTAGTAGCGTGAGTGTTCGGCATTCAGTTGCCAATAATCTGCTGTAGTACGTACAGACCGGACTCTGGAGAGTCGAGGGGAACCTGAACGTCGACTTTTGCAACGAATGTTTGAATAAAGCCGATAGATATAACTTATTTCTCTGCCTTGTGAAAAAACTCGCTTTGCTCTGCACATCGAGAAAAAAGTGCCAATTCCCCACAATTCAGTTCCAAACTGCCAATATTGACAGTTTTACTGGTAATATTCGCAGTTTGAAACTGAATGGCGGGGAATTGGCACTATTTCTTGCGTTTACGATTACCAAGATCTTAGTCGACCGCTTTTCTCCAAAATTTTGTAGCAGTGCCTTTGTTGTTTCACATACATACCATGTGTCCGGATCTCAGGACGTAGATGAACTTCAAGGTCCTGTATGACTTTACGTATCCGGCGAGTCGATGACTCTTCGTTGCGAATTCTGCTCTAGTTGACTTCTTGTAGCCGTCCAGATGCCTCCACCGGAGTCTCTTCACCCATTTTTCGACTCCTGCAAAGAAATTGCTCTTGAAAAAAAACCAAGAAATAAAGAAATTTCAAGAAAAAAGAAATTGCCAGCCCTGCACTGGAATCTTTTCACCCATCGTTCAACGCTGCAATTAATATCAGTGCCTTTTTCATTCGCAGGGTGTGGAAAGGAAGCAGAAATGCATTTTTCAGTCATATGATTCCCTCGGAAACCCCCGCGGAGCGGTTGTCTACATCATGAATAGGTAGGACGAATGACAAATGCACTAATTGCTTTGATTAGAGAACCCTACTCTAATTCTCACACCAATAATTAGTTGTAACATTATATTTTTCAACCCAAACAAATACTTTCGCGTACCGATCGTGTTGCATATCACGTCGTGTTCTCCATTGTAGATGGTCACTTGCAAGCCGTATCCAAGAAGTTTGTCCACTGAAATTTTCCCCTTTATAGCTGGAATAAGCGCCTTTCGCAGTAGTAGTTGGTTGTCTAAAGTGTTGTTCTTCACGGATCATCAATTTGACCAGGGTTTCAAAATCGGAAAAAAATTGTCGTGATTCTTCTCCGCCGCGCGGTTGTCTATACGGAATGAAACAACTGCACAGCGGAGAAGAATGACGATAAATTTGAAAAATTTTAATCTCTAGATTTGCCTTACCCGTATCTATGAGTGGCTTCATCAAATCTGCCAAATGCCTTCGGTGGACTTCGTAGTTTGCTGATGCTGAAAGTAAGCAAAGGCTTATAATCAATAAATGATATTCTGGTCCGATTCGCAGCTCTAAAGGCGTTCACTCAGACTAAATATAGTATTGACCTTTTGAAATTAATATATGAGAGTCATTTTTTGCTTTGTTCTCACCAAGAAACGTGACTTTGTCCGGAACGATTCCCAGCCTCTTTCGGACGACGGTATTCACGTAGTCCTCCAAGTCAGTAAGATTATACTCACTTCCCGCCTTGATGTTGTACACGTTGACTCCTTTTGTGAACTACAAATTTCAAAAATACAATCACAATTGTATAACAATTTCGATTATCATAATGTATTAGGTTGGCTCATAAGTAATGATCCCTTCTTCATTCACATCGATTATCTTCGTGCAGCCGGATAACAGCTATTGTCCATAATTATCATAGACTCCTCACACAAGTTCTCACTAGCTGCTGCCATCACCAGCCTATTTCGCAATAACGCGCCGCGGCGCGCTTTTTCGAAATTGGTCGATTCGCGCGCTTTCTTCCCTCTTTGGAACATTTAGATTCGCCCTGGCTCGGGCAAAAGAGCTACTACGAAGGTCTCAACAGTAAATTGTAGCCAGCCGACGGCCGATAACAATGATTTTTTTCTTCGCTCAAATCTCATTATTCGCGGAGTTACAGTGAAAATAGTGGAAAAATCGAAATTTGTTCTACGTGCAGCTAGGACCCTGTCACTCTACCAGTTGGCGGGTAATATTAGGAGTATTAAAACTTTGTTTGGGTAGCCCGGAACAATCAAAACGTATTATTATTAAAAAATGTATTAAAAATTATTAATGTTAAACCATATCAAAAAATTGTTAATGTTTTTGTCAAAAAAATCATATCGGTATAGGCCCAAAAACAACATTTTTGAATGCTGTGCCCGTATTTCAAGCCGTAAATTATCCTTCTATCGTTATTTTAATAATTCTAATATTACTCGCTAACTAGAAGAGTTACAGCGTCCTAGCTGCACGTAGAACAAATTTCGATTTTTTCCACTATTTTCAGTGTAACTCCTCGAATAATGGAATTTGAGCGAAGAAAAAAATCATTGTTATCGGCCGTCCGGCTGGCTACAATTTATCGTTGAGACCTTCGAAGTAGTTCTTTTGCCCGAGCCAGGGCGAATCTAAATGTTCCAAAGAGAGTAAAAAGAGCGCGAATCGACCAACTTCGTTATTGCGAAATAGGCTCGTGATGGTGGCAGCTAGTGAGGACTTGTGTGAGGAGTCTATGATAACTATGGACAATAGTTATTATCCGGTTACACGAAGTTAATCGATGTGAAAGAAGAAGGGATCATTACTTACACTATTGGACATGGGTCATCGGACAACTACATTTTCTCTGATATCTTTGCTCTCGGTTTTCGAAAAAATCTGAAATTTTCTTGGTAATACTTGACCGAATGTGACGTTTTCCCTTGAATAGGACGACCCTGTATCTCCAGTGGCCGCTTCCCCATGGAAGAAAGTAGGTCAATTGGGTTTTCAAAACATTGTCATTTTGCAGTAAGGAGTCCAAATGATGCCATATTTTTTATATGTGGTAATCCACCCCAGGGACTCTTCAAAACAACTCAGACTGGAATTTTAGGACGCTTCCCCATTGCAGGAAAAATCGGGGAAAATGACCCCATTTTGCACTCTCACGACCGCCCAGCACAGGGGCAAAGGAAAAATGACTGTCTAAGTAGCCGATAATTATTTTTTGGTAGGCGGGCTACTTCCCTGAAAATTTCATGAGCCTAGCTCTTCATCTGATTTTACTGTGAGAACCATTTTTCACACGTACACAAGACCTAGCTCTTGTCTAGAAAGTTAACCAAAGTTGTTCCGTGGAAGTATCAAGGGCCC
>JACMIF010003438.1:0-14623 GCA_014805445.1 Diplogasteroides magnus
GTTTCTTGCCTTGAAGTCCTCTTTCGATATTGGTACTAAAAAGTGGGGGTCATGTCAGAGACTGAAAACCCGCTTTTGAACATAGCCGAAAAATCGAAAGAAGTGAAAATGACCCTAAAATCGTTACTTATGACTTTTAGTATCAATATTAAAAGAGAAATTTTTTGGCGCTAAGACGAGCTTCTGAGATCACCTTTGAACCGAGTTATGACCTTATGTTTGTTTATTCTAAATGTTTCCGAAAAATCATTTTGTTCATCATAACTTTTTTTATTTTTTCGGTCAATTTTAGATTTTCGGTCAATTTAACATTCAAAAGTGAAAATCTCCCTATTCAATGCCTCAAAAGTTCATCTGGTGTGCTGATAAATTTTCTTTTAGATAATATTACTTAAGTTTAATTTCTGGGATTTTTGGAAAATCTTTGACTATTTCTGTACCAGACCCATAGCGGTTCTCTCATAGAACTCGTGTTAACTGCAAGTGATAAGCCCAAGGGCTGTGAGCAATTCAAACAATTAAAATTATGAACGTCGATTGATTCGCAATAATGTCAAAATTTTGGTTTCGATGCCGGGAATAGAACCCGGGCCTTGCAGGCGAGAGCCGCTAGTCATAACCACTAGACTACATCGGATACATCGGATATCGGATTTAGATTCACCTCACGGGCCATGTTCTGTCCATCGAGGGCCATCATGAAGAGCGCGATGATCAACACGGAAGCATTCAGAGGTGCTGAATTACCTATTATATTGTTTTGTTGCATACCATTGATAGCTTTTGATGTCTCTAACTTAAGGTTGACATCTTCTGTTTCTTTCGAAATAGCAAGTGTGGGTGCAAAAGCATGCTCGGTTGTTTCACAGCGATTCAGCTCGTATAACGGCGCAAATGTTAAAAAAATGGTTTTTTTGCATAGACAAAGTTGAATCGCTGTCTGTCATGTTGGACAGCACATTTTGCATAAAACTTTCCTATTTACACTGATTTTTCGGGCCAATCCTCAAAACAGCCTCTCTCTGTACGTGCCAATGGCTGCGAGATGTGTTGTTTTCGTTCCGTCGACGAGAATCAGCGGAAAAGGGCATCAGACAGACTACTTTATGTGTCTGCTGGACAATTTAACCACTAGGAATTCGAAAACGAAAAAACGGGACCATTACCGTAAGTAATCGCTCCGCAGAGAACTGTTTTGCTGCTTTAAACCCCCAAGTAGTAAAGCGAAATGGCCATAGCCGTACAGTATACCGACATTATCTCTTGACTATCCCTAAATGTATCGTCTTTTTCAGATCATTCGCCCGCAAGTACACTTTGCCTGACGATGTCAACCTCGATGCCATCCGTTCGTCGCTGTCAAACGATGGAAAACTCGCGATCGAAGCGCCCAAGATGGCCAAAGAAGGACCCCACTCCCGCGCAATCCCCATCATGCACACGAAGAATTAAAGCTACTTGGCCTCTGGATCAAATATCGAATACGTAACACGAATTCTTAGCTGCTCCACATGAATATTATGGTGGACAAAGCAAGAAATTTTGACAGCCTTTCATTTCTAAACTGTTAGAAATGAACGGCTGTCAATAATTTGTTGATTTGTCCACCCTAATAAATATGACTTTCCATTGTCGTTGGAAGAACTGTGTTCATATTGTGCACAGTGGCTGCCGTTCAGTTTATTCTATTTTTCATTCCACGGTCCCAATGACCTCCGTAGTCGCCCAATCCCATTTTTCTCGTATGCAATCCACACTCATTTTCGGTCTCTTTTGCCATTCGTTTCTGTTGTATATATTTTTCACTTCTCCGGAGAATTGATTCATTGAATAAAGCACATTCTTCTGTCTATAGTCCCTCATTGCAAGAAGAATTGGCTGAAATACGAGAGTACCATGGACACTTGCGCAATGACGGTGACATGTAAATTAGGGGTTCTAAATCGGTAAATTTGTCGCCATTCTTCTCCGAAGCGCGGTTGTCTATCAGGGAGTGAGACGATCGCTTCGCGGAGAAGGATGACGACAAATTTACCTATTTAGAACCCCTGATGGAAATTTGCTTCAACCGTCAATCATTATGGCGCAATTTTCCGCTCCGGGATTTTTTCACCCTACGGATCGTTCAGCTCCTTCGTCTGCACTGATCTCATAAACAAGGTGCAAGATATTTTGTGCGGAATTTTCTTTTCATTCCTACAACATCTTGCACCAAGCACCCTGATCTTAGCAACATTTTCTTCTTTTTTAGCATAAAATAGATTGTTGGTAATGGACATATGCGTTCTGTCTGGTCTAAGAAAGGCAAACGAACATAAATTCTTGCCTCCGCTTGTGGTAAACAATCACTGACAATGAGCTGTCGTAGTGAAAGGCAAGACGGTCATGAACAATAGCGTCATAATTATGAGATTAACAGACGGCCCTCATTTCATAGCTCGCGTCGTTTACCTGTATGCCGCATAAGTCCATAGCGTGTTTTCTTCGCCTGACCTGTGGCTCCCCGAAACGTCAAAGCAGAAGGAATGCGAAAGAGCGTGCAAGAAGGGTCATGTGCGTAAATATGCCAGAATGGTGGCGAAATAGCGTTGGACAAGGGAGAAATAGATTGTGCGATGTCCACGTGACTGAGAAAAGAGGAGCAAAGATGCAGAAAGAAGGGAGAAATAGTAAATATCTCTCTTTGCAAAACAGCCAAAGGAGAAGGGGAAATAGCATGTGACTGGGAATGCAACAGAGAACTGGGATGAGAGAGACGGGCACAAATGGTAAACAGCCTCTAGATGCATCTAGAATGTTCCATGCGGTGTCCCTTATATTATACGCGGCGTTCAATACTGTCTTTTATTGCGTCTCGGTCACGTTTAGACTTGCAATATGTTCTATGGATGTTGTTGTTTTCATCGGTCAAGCATTTCTTTGTCTGATTTCCTAATAACTTCATTTCAATATAGATAATCGTATCAATAAGCACCATGTTCGCTTCCGAAGCGGCTATGCTGATTTTTAGAGTTTCTACGACGTAGTGATTTCAGCAAACTTCACTGATTGACAAATCATGGCACTCTTTCCGTACCGCCACGGCGGCATGTTCCCGAGAATGTGGGAGGATGTGGACAGGTATTATTATCTCAATCAAACATGACCTCTTGCTAATGGACATTTAAAATTCTGAACACTTTTCACTTCGTGTACATGCCGATTGTGATATTTATTGATCATACCAAATTAATGTTAATTCTGAACTATTAATAATTCGTTTGAAACATGCTCACTATGATTAGAGAAACGACGCAAAATAAGACTTCCGGTTAAAAACATAACGAGCGTACTGGGCATAACATTTCAGTTAGGATGAAGAATATTGGTTGTAACCACCGTAGTTTGTGGCTGAACTCAATCCCCAATTCTATTTTGTCGTCTAAATTGCTAATTTATTGACGACCGTTAAGAAGAAACATGAGATGTGAGCAATAGGATTTCTAAATCGGTAGTAAAATGCTTTCGTCTGATCCCTGAGGAGCGGTTGTCTATCAGCATGTGAGACAACTGATCCGAGTAGATCAAGCGAATGGCAAATGGACTTTACTACCCATTTAGAACCTCTAGTGCGCATCACATCTGACAATGCTTGATATGTTCAGCATACGTTCAAGAATTACATCAAGACATCGTGATAAATTGGTCTTCCACTTTCAGAATGGAGCAAAACATACTGCCGTACTTCTACAGAAGCTTGGAGCCCGAGCGGGTCTTTAATGTGGGATCGCATGTTGGAGAGGTGATTATGCTAACAAATTGCTATGATTTGTTGTTCGTCCGTCATAAGTAAAGAAGGAAATCCAAGCATAAGAACATCTTTCTGCCGTCTAATTTCCTCGGAGCGGTTGTCCATCACATGGGAGAGACTACGGCTCCAACAGAATCACGCGGCATAAAAACACTTTTGCTTGGATTTCCAACCCTTGCCATAAGTAATAAAGTTGGTTTGTTTCGAATTTACGAACATTTGAAGTTGAAATTCGATTTTATTTGAACAATTTAGGTCGTCAACTCCAAGGAAAAGTTCGCTGTAGATATTGACGTATCTCAATTTCGCCCTGATGAGATAAAGGCAAGCAAAATATTTGTTCGCCGGGAATCGAACCCGGGCCTTTCGGGTTAGAGCTGCATAACATAACAACTAGACTTCATTGGACTGGTTCAGGTCAATCTTGCGGGGCATGAACTCTTCATCTCAGGTCATCATGAGGAGCGCATAGATCAACACGGAAGCATTCAGAGGTGCGTATGTAACTTTCACTTGCCTACTGAATGGTTTCAATCCATATGCTGTGAGTATTTGTGGTCTCTATATTGAAGTTGGCATGTTCTAAAAATATAAGATATGCATGCAAAAGCATGTGAGATGTGTTGTTGCTCTAGATCCAACAATTACGAAATCCCCTATGCAGCAGAAAGTATTATCCACTGCGGGTAAACAACGTGAAATAACAGAAAGAAAGAGAGATAGATAGATATCACATAAGTGCAGACCTAACGTCATTGATGTTTGCGCCGTAATTGTGGAATGGACAACTGTGTCATCTCACAAATCAAGTGGCAATTTCTCCGTTATGACGCAAATGTTCTTTTTTGGCTCTACTGTTTTTGCTCGATTTGTAAATTTTAAAGAAAAATCGCAATTATAAAACTGTATAGATCTCTTCAGATCATTCGCCCGCAAGTACACTCTGCCTGAAGACGTCAACCTCGATTGCATTCGCTCGGCACTTTCGAATGAGGGAAAACTCTCCATTGAAGCACCCAAACTCATCGAAGGAGGACGCCCATTGCGCGCTATCCCCATCATGCACAGCAGTCCATGAAGGTGTCCGAATTCGAAGGAGTCCCATAGTCTATCTTATCCAATCTCTACCGAACTGACAACTACTAGGAGCTCAAAAACGGTAAATTGGTCTTCATTCTTCTCCGGAGCGCGGTTGTCTCACTCAATGATAGACAACCGCGCGGCGGAGAACAATGATGGCAAATTTACCGTTCTTGAACCCCTGACAACTACAAGGCCCAACAGCTCGAGCGAGACTAGTGAGGATAGAAATCCCAATAGCGGCGACTCCTTCGCTCTCCTAGGGGGATCTTTTGGGAGCCCACGTGCAACATTCCGATCTCTCACACTTTGCTAAGCTTCCTAATCAGAAAATTTCGTTGCATGTCAGTTCACCAAAAGTCGCCTCCGCTATTCATCACAAATTGGGATTAGCTGTGGTGTGTATTCTCTTAGTTTTCGCTACTTTAATTAATATTTGGATGGGCAACAGCATATTGTACACCTTCGTGGTCATTTTGCTGATCTTGTTGCTGGTTCCAGAATAACATTGAATCCTACTTATTTATAATAATTATTCCATCCAAATGTATTGCCACTAAATATATCAACGATCATATTCCATGTCTCATGTTATTTTGCAGTTGTATATATTACTATCATTCTCCAGTTTTCTGGGATAAATTCACGAAAAAGCAAGTTTTTATTAATGCCGATAGAAAAAATTTATTCATTCAGGTTATTCGATTCAGCAAAGTGAATAACAAAATCACACCATGTGCACATCACTACTTTCGAGCAGTGAGCTCTCAGCCGAACATACCTTCGGCATTGTAATGGACGTTATGAACTTGGTGATTAAGCAGGCCTAGCTGCGCACACGAGACAGGGAAAGAAAGGGAGGCGAGGGAACAGAGTCCTCTCTTCCCTGGTTCAATTTGCATTTTGTTACGAGCACTTCTAATTCCAGTAGTGACGGTGCGCCGAGTGCCGCCGACGTTTGTTATTGTAAGGAATCCTTTAATCACTGTGGGTAATAATACGTTATGACATTCCAATCAACTACAGCCGTCGACGACGATTGGTTATTACGCGTAATAACACAGTTGAGCGAATTGCTGCATTGGGTTATGACAATTTGTATCCATCATGGAACTTCTTGAACCAGCAATTAGTGATCTTCTGCCGTCTTCAATAACAAAAATTATTTAAAAAATGGTCTTTAATTATTGAGTGTAACTCTCAGGGGAACACATTGGAATATTTATGATGGAACATGATAAGTTGTAGGTTGAATAAGAATGCGAATTGATTAGCGTAGTACTTTCTGGTCGAGGTCTATAAAACGGTTTAATGAGACTCTGGAACACGAAACCGCTTTTTGGGAACTGACATGCAATGATAAGATGTCTTTCCCAGGAACAGCTCTTTGTTACAGCTGTATTGTATTCCGAAAAAAACGGTCTCTGGTCAATTACGAAGTCATCGCTGTAGCGAGTTCGAACCTCTCTCGAGTACGACGAATTCCGTTAGGAGGAAATTGGAGAAGTAGGAATATGTGATTTCACCATATTCATACTCATTCAATTCTTGCGAATAATGGGAATTGCGCGGGGCTGAGGCCCTCCATTGGCCAGTTTGAGCGCTTTAATCGAGAGTTTTCCATCATTTGACAGCGCCGGCCGGATGGCATCGAGGTTGACATCTTCAGGCAGAGTGTACTTGCGGGCGAATGATCTGAAAAATCCGATACGGTGCGAACGGTTTCTAAAACGGTAATTTTATGCATTTCTCATTCGTCAAATTTCCTTGCAGCGGAGATTAAGAAGAATTGACAAAAAACTATATCAGGTATCGTACGTGAATCTTTTCTATGTTTTCGCCTCCAAATCCCTAGAGACGGGACGAGTACCCTCTCTACCTGCTATTTCATACGTGTTTACCACTATGAGCTATTATTGCTATCAATTTCTGCAGCTGCGCGAACCATTTCGCGCTCGTAAGAGGTACTGCGAAAACAACACATCTTTTGCGTATACAACTGAGGCTATTTTGAGGATAAACGACAAAATATGTTCTAGTATACATTGACATCTGCAATAAAGGAAGTTTCATTAAGTTTTTCTTTACTCATTTATTGAAGATCGGATTGCCATTATATATTAGTCAAAGAATCTAGTCAAAGAAAAAAAAAGAACTAGCCTCGTGAGAGAACCAATAAAATTTCGAAATTGAGTAATTGTGTACACCTCGTGGTATGGGAAATGCTAAAATTCTAAACTGTTAGAGCTATATTAGGACAATTATCGAAATGTAGGTGCAAACCTCTGAATGCTTCCGTGATTATCGTTGCGTTCCTCGTGATGACCCTCGATGAAGAGTTCATGGCCCGTGAGATTCACCTGAATGAGCATCCGATGTAGTCTAGTGGTTATGATTTGCGGCTCTCACCCGCAAGGCCCGGGTTCGATTCCCGGCATCGGAACCAATTTTTTAAAAATAATTTTTACTAGAGTCCGTGAATTGACTCTCGTTCAGATATCGACACCCGTTCATTTCCAGCCGTCTATCTTCATTACTAGCGGTCGTCTCTCCCTTCGCTGAGACAACCGCTAGAAATGAACGGCTGTCAATATCATAACCAGTTCATGGTCTCTAATTCTTACCTTTACTTCATCAGGGCGAAACTGAGAAACGTCAATTTCCACTGCGAACTTTTCCATGGTGTTGACTACCTGAAGGAATCCCAGGAAAATGAATTTCAATTCTAAATGATCATGAACTTTGGTTCGAAACCGCTTGAAATGCAGGAGATAGGAATAAATTGCTATTACTGTGGAAAACCAACTTGATATACCGGGTACACACACTCCATCTGGCTGACGACTGTGCACTCTCAAATTTGCGTGCTATTTCGTCGTTTATCTGACCGTTAGCCATGATTTTGTATAGGTTTCACGGTCAGCATATAGAGGCTGACTTTCAATTCTGTTTACCACAATAACAGCACTATTATCACCTCTCCAACTGCTAATCCCACATTGTAGACGCGCTCGGACGATACGCTGCTGTAGAAGTACGGAAGCAGATTGCACTCCATTCTAAATATAGACGGCAAACTATTCCAGAGATCTTGTTGCACGTCGAATTATGCTAATGATATTTGCATCATGGAAAATCTATTCCGAGCGGTTGTGAATACATTAGCTCGAGGAATGATAGAAGAGCATTCGAAGAATTGCCTTCAGCCGCGAACTATTATATTACATTATTGTTAGACCCAATCGCACGGCGCACATGATAAGTGTTCCGGAGCCAAATAAACGTGAGCTCGAGGTTCTAGTAAGAGGAAATGGTAGAAAAGTGCATTTCTCCGTCTAAACTCTGCTGACCGGATGTCTCCAAACTCGATAGATTATCTCCACAGAGAATAGACAAATGAGAACTGCACCTCTTTTTAACCGTTTTCGGAACGTCTATAGGAACGGAACGGAACGGAGGAAGTAAATATCTATGCAGTTATTTGCTTATGACAATATGCACCTGTTCATATCGTCCCATATGCGCGGGAATCCGTGGTGATATGGACAGAGAGACATGACCTGAAGTTGAGTTCACTGAAACGATCTTTGTTTCTGTCGCTACATTACGCTAATCGATTGTGCAACCGCGTTAAAAGTAGAAATGTTAAAAGAAAACATAAGTGTACGAGAAGATGTGAACGTGCACAGTACAGATAGCAATGAAACAAAATCGCAGCAAATTGCCCATAAAAATACATGTCACGAGGCTGGGTAGATAAAGGAAATCGCAGTTTATTGAACTGACGGGCGCATTTACGTCGATGTTAGAGGAAGAAGCGAGACAATATGCGATGGCACGTCCCATTTATCTAGACGGGATCGGCATACTCGCCACTCCATATAAAATGTCAGGCTCATTCACACAAGGGAATCACCAAAGCTGGATGCTCACAGTAACAGACGGATAACAATAGAAGGTGGTTGGAGGTATTCATGTGACAACGCTGATGGGTTCGAGCACGTGAGCTATTTACCACAATTTACTGCTGCTTTGCTAGTCTTCTCATGATCTTTTGGACTTCTTGCCGTCTATTTCTGCCTTATCCCATTTATATTAACGCCCCCACCGGCTTGTTTGCGTAAATGCACTTGGCCGATGTGACCTTCTTGCACGTTCTTTTACATTTTTTCTATGAATAGGCATTCGTTTGAAAGCGATGAACATCGGCTCGGCAGATGATACTGAGTTGGTTCGTGAGTGGGGTTCGAAAAAAAACAAGGAAGTTGGAGTCCCCAAGATTGCTCGGTGTTTCCGTGCCATTTTGTGGGGATAGACAACTGAATCACGAACACTTGCGCAGAAATGGTGAAATGCACAAAGTCTTCTTCGTTTGCTCAGCGCAAGTGTCCATTTAACCATAGTGACGCAAATTTCCATGCCACTTCATTCAATTCAAAGCCTATTTAATACCTGGCGATATTATTGCGGAACTGATGCGGAACTGGAACTTTTTTCGTTATTTTTCAACTTTTTTTTTTCAGTTTTCATGTCTGTGATGTTTCATTGAATTTGAATTGTTAGTTCACATTTCCATAGGCTTAGCAAGCATCATTCCGTCGGCATCATTTTCACTATTGGATCGATTTTTAGAATTGCGACGGGACAAGAATGGATGGACTATTATGTTGAAGATGACGAATAGTTGAGCACGGCATGTACTCATTTGATCTTCGTAATTTATTTTTTGACCCTTGTTAATATTTAAGAATAATGTCATAAAATAACAAGATTTGAACAATTGGAAATTCTAACAGCAAAAAACCACCATGATGAAAAAGTCCATTGAGGAATAGAACCCGCATCTTATAAATATCAGTCAAACCTTCTAGCCACTGCACTGTTTTTCTCGTTGTATCCATTTATCCTACATCTTTCTACATAGCGGCGTCTCATCCACCCATTGAAAATGCAACGACCGGTTGAATCTGTTCCGAATGGAATGCGGAACCGATGCGGAACAGGGAGTTCCGCATCGGTTCCGCATAATTTGCATTGTTAAACGCGGTCACTAGTGACTCATTCTTTGCCCCCACGGGTTCGGCTCCGTTTCCGATCACCATGAGCGACACCCTAGCATACACTGTCGGGCCCTTTGTTAACCAGAGGACAGAGGGAAGAACTGTCTGGATTAATCTCTCCGGCAAGGTTTTGCAAGGCGAATTTTTTTCGTTCTTTTTCGTTCAATAAATGAAGCATGAAGTAAGCCAGAATACAGCAAATACCTTCCCTTCATTTTTTCCACTTTCTCGTCCACATGATATTTCCCCTCCCCTGGTCCTCTTGCAAATAATCGGCAATGGCCCGTGGTGCATGGACGTAAACAAGCCAGAGCGATGGCGAAATAGCTTGGGACAATGGAAGATAGATGGGCCACAGTCCAATAGACAGAGAGTAGAGGAACAAAGAAGCAGAAGCTGGAAGAAATAGTAAATATCTCTTCATGCAAGACAGCCACAGGAGGGGAAATAGTGGTCCATCACGACCATTCTCTTTTTTGTCGCGTATGCATACCCCATTCATTCCGTAAGCAGGAGGATTGGTGTAAGGGGGAGGAGAGAGGAGGGTTGGAAAATAATAAAAAGCCTCCAGTTGAATCGCTATTACTCGCTGCTCCTGTTGAATTTTTCTACTGCATTTTCTCTATCAGAGTTCAAGTTTTTTTGTCCTATTAACTTTATTTCATATTTCTCATGCATAATTTTCATTCTTTCTCATTTCTCAGTCCCTGTTCCTTTTCAATCTCTTTTCACGCAACCTCATTAGCCACATTCTATAGACTAATGTTAAAGGTACAGTCCGGGGCGCCGATTTCTATCGCAAACTGACTTTAGACACGATAGAATTTGAATTAACTAATAAGCGAATAAGATGAAGATTTGCTATTATGGCTTTATAGCGATGTTAGTTCCTAGCTTTGAATGTGAACTGCATTCTCTATCGGTCCATTTCGATACAAAAATGAGAGTAAAGCTCAATTGAAGGAGCGACCGTATCTAATGTCAGTTTGCAATACTCCGCGCCCCGGAGTGTACCTTTAAGCATCTTACTAGGGTGGGTCACTTCGATCGTTTTTTGCAAAACGTCCTCATTCTTTCCCTTCTCTTCCCGGTCGTCTCTTTCGCGAAGAGTCAACCGAACAGAATGAAATGAGACAACGAAACATTGTGTTGGACTATCCAGATTGTCTCGCCGTCTAATTCCATGCGTTTTGTGTAATGATAGAAGCGGCCCACAAATCATCAAGCATTTATGATGTCATGATTTGAGGAAACTTCAAAACTCAACGTCAAATCATGCTTCCGCACCACCATCACAGCCGACGTCGGTCGATGGACGATTGGGACAGGTATCATCCAAAAATAGATATAACCTCGCGCACATTCTGCAAAAAGACTCATTAGGGCTTCAAAATCGGCGGTAAACTGCATTTCTCATTCGTCCAGTGACTGCAGGCTGTTGTTTATCGAAAGTAGTCATAACAGCTCCGCGCAAGATTAGATGAAAGAGAATCGATTAATTTATCAGGTACCTGGATCTCTTCAATTCGCCATCATGTCCACGATTATGCCAGTGTTTAGAACGCTCTAGCAGTTGTTAAATTTATGAACAAAAATGCAGTGATCGCGAACAACTTTTCTATGTTTTCCGGTATCAGGGGGTTTGTAAATAGTGGAGTGGGAGGAGAGAGGGGTCCCAAACAGTAAACAACATCTGGCTGCATCGAGAATGTTTCCTTCCCCTGTGGCTTTCAATGAATTTTTCTCTGTTATACACATATACGGCTTAAGCGCCCGAAGCCGCATCTGCGATTTAGAGATTTTCAAATTGACGCGTTGCGGTCGCAACGCGGCAAATCGCCCATTTCTGATCCTGCGCATCAAAAGATGTTTTTGCTCATGCATGAGCCTGGAGGAAATGAAAGAGAAATGTCAGAGTCGAATTATCGCTCTTGAGACTCAATTGGATGGAAAGAATCAAAGCTCGTCAAGAAACATTTACATCAAAACATCCGGATCCGCAATACCTACACAACACATCCGCATCCGCAATATATCCTGGTATAATGTTAAGCGCACGCGTTCTAAATAAGCGCACGAGTGCTAAAACTTAATTGTGGGCGTGGCCGACACTCTGACCGCGCGTGGTTATATTACCAGTTTTTTGGCCTATAAACATCAGTCCGCGTGGTATTGTATTCTGTCTGGAGCAAATTTCATTCTGTCTCATATATTTTCACAGTATCATGTCACTCTTTCTGCATAACCACCACGGCTTGGTACAACGCGCGTGGGACTATTGGAACAGGCATCATCTAAAGCAAATACAACATCCTGCACGTTCTAATTTGAAGGCATTAAGACATCAAACTATTGATTCTAAATCGGGAGTAAAGTGCATTTCACAAACGCCTAATAACTTCGGAGCTGTTGTTTTTGGAATGTAGTGACAACCGCTTCGCGGAAATTTGACATTCGAAAACTGTACTATAGGTCGAGAGACGCAACCGGTTGGGCCCAGCAAAGGCAAGAGAATGACAATAACTATTATTGTACGATATCTCGACTAGTTGTCTTTCTATTATACCTTCAGATGGGAACGCAATCCTTACTACCACAAGCACTGGTCGCCCGTACGCGCCGATCATGTAGAATCTCCCCATGGAGAGGTGAATGATTATTTAATTAGTTCATATTTGACCATCTTAAGCATCGGGGTGAGTTCTCATAAAAACAACTAGCTTCGGACTGCCGATGTTTCAACTCGGCTAGTTGTAATTGTAAATCCTGCCGTGAAGCAGACCAGCAGTTTCAATTTCCAGACTGGCCCGCTACCTATCGCGATGACCGAAATATGTTTTCCTACCATCTTGTCGATTTCATTTATTCGATCCATTCAGGTCCTCAACACCAAGAAAAAATTCGCCGTGGCCATGGACGTCTCACAGTTTCGTCAAGAAGAAGTGAATGTAAGAATTGCTAAAGACTGGTTACCGGGAATTGAACCCGGGCTACGAATTGTGAGTCGCAATTCGTAGCCACTGATGAAGACAGAGAGAATAGCAAAGTGCATTGCGCCCTTTTCACTCGGTCATCTATGGAGCATAGGGGCGACCGCGCGATATAGAACACAGAGATGGAATGAACTTTGGGATTCGCTCTGGCTTCACTAGTAGCCATCACTTGGACTTCATGGGATGCCGATTGAGGCCACTCTCACGGGCCGTGAACTCTTCATCGAGGGCCATCACGAGCAGCGCAAAGATAACCACGGAAGCATTCAGAGGTCCGCAATTTTTTCATATTTACATAATCTGATGGCTCATGTAATTACGGAAAAAACAAATAGGTTAATGCATGTAGGGCTTATTCTACATAAGATTGCGCATATAGTTAAATCGCCCTTATCGCGCTTCTACTTTCAATTTGCGTAAACTGCTGTATTATACATTCTAATTGAACTGTTGTTCTAGTCAATATATCTCCCAGTTGAAACCTATTCCGCAACGACGAAATAGCACGTAAAAATGAGAGACCAGGGTGGCATCCAAGGGTAAGACCCGTAATAGGAATACAATTCAAATCGGATGCATAATATCCCATAACCAATTTGTATCATCCTCTTTAGATCATTCTCCCGGAAGTACAGTCTGCCCCAAGATGTCAATCTTGATGCCATCCGCACCACATTCACAAATGACGGAATACTCTCCATCGAAGCGCCCAAGCTTGTCAAAGGAGAACTCACGCCCCGCGCTATTCCCATCATGCAAAGCAAGAAATGAGTGTATGAATAACGTTGCACGCCAGTTCAACAAAAACGATCTCTGCTACTCGTTCCAAATTCGAATTAGCTATGGTGTCTTCCAGGGGTTCAAAAACGGTAAATTTGTCATCATTCTTCTCCGCCGCGCGGTCGTCGCACCCCCGATAGACAACCGATTGGCGGAGAAGAATGACTACAAATTTACCGATTTTGAACCCCTAGTGTCTTCTCTTAATTTGGCAACAATAGTCGTTCTGTTGATCCTGCTTCTGCTTCCACAGTATTTAATGTCCCCCTACCGTCCAATTGTACCTACCGAGTAAATCCACAGTTTTCGTCGATCTCTCACCCTATCATTTACGGTTGTATATATTCATCTCCAATCGCCAGTTTACAGTTTCTCGAATAAAATACTCGCTAATAGTTATTTATTTAACTTAGATTTATAATGTGTGACAGTATGTGGAATAAGAAACGTTGAGAAACGAAGGGGAGTGGAATACGAAATGAAAAGAAGCAATTGGAATAATTGGGTATAATGAAGCTGCTATAAAATAATCAGATTAACGTATTCAGATATGATAACAAATTGGCACTCCAACTAACGAGAAACGCCGCGGTATTTGCTAGAACGTTCGAATACCAACAAAAATATTGGAGTTGCCTACATGAAACATGTCTCGAATCAACAGGTCACAGGAACCATGAAGTGGGCCTAGTGGAGGCGGCGTTGCACTTCTGATTGACCCTTCCATTCCATCCCATTTGGTTGAATCCCGCTCTTTCTCTCCTTATTGTCAAGTTCTCTCAATTGTCGCGTCTCTTTCCCCCAATCGTGCAGTTTCTATTATACTTGTCTACAGGAGTCCATCCTGTCTCTCTTTATCATTCTCTCAATGTCTCACTTGGATTGAAGAGTACACTCTTAATTCAGCGCTTCCTCTTGTT
>JACMIF010003439.1:0-14622 GCA_014805445.1 Diplogasteroides magnus
CTTATTGTTTTTCGGTATGGTCAAGCTTGTTAGAATTCGTGTATATTTTTGCAAGCTTTGTTTTAAGACAAGTGTACGTGTTTGATTAAAGTTATTTACCATTTTGTGCACAAGAGAAGTGTCACGAACGTTGTTCACGTCCCATTATTTACCATTACATTGAATTGCTCGGTTGATCCTATCAACAATCTGGGAAGTACGTATGTACACGTGCGTTTATTTGCGCCCGCCACATACATTTTATTTGGCTTGCGACGGTCGCACCCGCAACGCGTTCACCGCTGTGGAACAGTCACTGCACATCAAAGCAAACCCTAGGGGGAGGGGCTGCGCGCGCTTTTCAAACGAATTAAAAAAGTGTGGCCGTTCTTAGATGTATGTAGGGCTGGGCAGAGGGTTTCTTGAGAACTAACTAGGAAAGTTGTTTTCCGGTGTTTCTGACTAATTCAGTGCTCCCGAATTCAAAAATGAAGTCAAAATTGACCTATCATTCTTCTGCGCTGAGATATATTGGAAACAGAAAAATAGTCAGTTTGCAATTAAAACCGGTTTTCGTTGAATTTAACAATGTTCGGGGCAAATGTTAGAAATATAGGAGTGTTTATTCGATGTCGGTCAACATGAGCAAGCAAACTAAAAACAGTAGAAGGCTGAGCGTGACCTTATATTCCTGAGCATGAGCAAAATGCGAGCCACGTGGGGTACTGTATTTGCCCACCCCTAGATGTATGTGGTAAACGCACGTGATGTAGTCATGAAAAGCGGTTTAATTATCCTCAACGGTCTAGGGCATAGGCGTAAGCCTTCCTGGTTTCCTTTTTAGCTCTATGTTTCTCCTCCCCATTGTTTTTTTGGTGAGCCCCAATGCGACAAGCACTGAAATGCTCGCACTTCTAAATGCTACTACAAATCAGTGAAGACGTTTATGCTGGTGTTATGTGGCTAAAAGTGTACCTATATGTCCAGTTCATAGAGTCAAGCCTTCTATGTGTCGATTTCAGGCTTGGTTTTCTTCCTGGAGACCTCATTTCATGAGCAAATCATATCTATGCAGACAAAAGTGAGCATTCTAAATGCTACTACAAATCGGGGAAGACATTTATGATGGTGTTATGTGGCCAAAAGTGTACCCATATGTCCAGTTCATAGAGTCAAGCCTTCTATATATCAATATTGACTCCCAAATGTTCTCCAGAATTTCATGTCTGAATGTCATTTGTGACTCGGGTGTATCTTGTCAGATTTTGTGGTCTTGTATCTGAATGCAGAATCAGGATGTTGCACTTATTCTACGCGCCTTGATCTCCTCTACATTTTATATGTTGAAAATGTTTTGTTCTGACTTTTATTGACAAAGTTATAAACCTCAGAATGGGCGAGTACAACGCGTGCACAAAACGTGTCCACCTAGAGGCGAGAGAGTATGGGGAGCGCGGAGAGACAAAAAGCGAGACCGAGAAGAAGAGTGCAGCCATAGGGGGCGGAGCTTGAGGCGCTGACAGGCCGTGTGGCATAGCACATGCGTCAGGGTGCACATGAGGTTTTTCGGGATCTGTTTTCACTTAGCACATGTGCTAGCACTGTCTGTGCCGCACAGAAGCGCGACTTCCAAAAACTTGTCATTTATATACCTTTAGTTACATTTAGTAAGCTTCAAATTGATATATTTTTAATTTGCAGTTCATTAGAACATTGAGTGAGAATGTTTATTTTTGTAATCTAGTCTGTTCATAGCAATAAAACAGTTGCCTTCAGGTACATGATGATTGCGATCGTATTGGCTCAATGATAAAACTAATGTAGTTTTCGGATTCTGAAACATATCTTTGTAAGTTGTTTTACGCTTTTTCGACGACATTTGTCATAATTGAGGATATATAAGTTATATATTATAACTAAAGTATTATAAAGCAAATGTCTCGTCGGGTTGTGGAATTTCATCCAGTATTCAATATGCACCTCTTTGTGCATAAGTTCCAGAACATAGATCTTCCTTACAGGGGATACTATCAGGTGTGTTTCGTGGTCCGAATGTGTAACGCTGAACGTTTGAGGTTCGGATTCAACCATCCGCGGAAACCGGTGCGGAGCTAGAAATTAGATTAGACGGAAAAGAGAAGAATGACGACTTGGACACCTTATTCCTTCTACCTTCGTCCATTTGTACAGGAGTTGCCGTTTCCAAAACCTTTGAGGTATATTCAGTAGCGTTGTTTGAAAATAATTGTATTTTTAGGTCATTTATGCCGATGAAGAATTTAAATTGAACGATGGATTTCTTGTTAGCCTCCGTTCAACAAATATGTTTCCCCTCCAGGTTCCTTCGTCTCATAATTATCGCTAATACGAATTTTAGGTCACGCTCTCTGTTGAGTTGTGGTACATGGATCGTAATCGTCCACCGCGCAGTGAATTTTTCCAAATGTTGAGCAGGTACGCAGTATTTACTCGTCATTAAAGAACAAACGAGAGGTAGAGGCTATACAACCACAGGTTTTTTGCTTGCACGCTTTCCTGGGGGCTCAAGCGCTACGTTACGAAAACTCCTTTTCTTTTCAATTCCCTCTGCAGACTCTTCATAGAGGATCCGTACTGCCTCAGGGAGTCCAGGATATTTATCTTAGTTTCATAGTGCCGCTACCTAGCGTTATTCTAAAATAAACGAGCGGATGCATGTGGACCCCATTTGGCTAAGAAATTAGTCATTTAAAGGACCCCTCTGGTGAATGTTCAATTCTTATAAACTGCAACCGCAGTTCGATAGGACTGGTGTTGTTGTGTTATTCTGCCAATAGAATATGTATAAAAAAACTTCTACGAGGTAGGTAAGCGTAAGTAAGAAAGACGCATTGTGCTTCAGGCAATTTGCGGGAATTCAAGAAAAATATTTTTTATGTTTTCCGCGTTTCCTCTATTCTTTTCGTTGAGTGGCTTCCAATTGCATTTTTTCACCCCTCATTGACTCCGTAAGATTGCAATGGCTTCAACGATATCAATAAACAGGGGTTAATTGTTGCAAGAACGAAAAATTTGCCCGGTCTCTGAGTAAAGTTTGACTGAACTTCTTACCGTAATATACATTTATTCATTATGTAAAAGTCGCGCTAAGAGTTCCACAAATGATTCACTAGAGGGGTCCTTTAGCCCTCATTCGAACTCATGTGAGGGTTCAAAATAAGGTGTCGCTGATGGTGACTATATAATGACAACCGCTAGAAGTGGAGTGGAATCAATATGGATTATATTGACAGCCGCCATTTCGAACCGTCTAATTCCACTCCTAGCGGTCGTCACTCACTTCGCAGATACAACCGCTAGGAGTGGAATTAGACGGTTCGAAAAGGAGGCTCTCAATTTAGTAGGGTGTCGCTAATGGGTCGTTATTGACAGCCATTCATTTCAAGCCGTCTAACTTCATTCCCAGCGGTCATCTCTGTGAAGTGTAAGACAATCGCTAGGAATGAAATTAGACGGTTAGAAATGAACGGCTGACAATAATGTCCCATTAGCGACACCCTAGTTCAAACAAGGGTGGGCGCGATAGGAATTGCTCTGACTGATCCGGTTAGAAGATCTTTTCGGGGAAACCTCCTTTTCGAGGAAATGTCTCGTTGGGGAGAATGGACGAATCCTTAGAAGGGACAGGGAGAAATTAGAGAGCGGCAATTCCTACCTATTACATGATGCAAATACACGGTCGTCTTAATATATGCGAAATAATGGGATCAATCATTTGCGCACAGACACTTGCGCACACTATGTAAAAAAAGACACTGGCGCAGAAAACATTTGCGCACAAGACACTTGCGCACAGCCATTTGCTCACAAGCCTCTAACTCTGCCAGTTTTGGTTTTCATGAGATGGTTCCAACAGCAAAGTTGTTTATTTCATCGAAACGATTCATAATCATTATATCATATCAATATTCACAGCTATCCCGACGCGGAAATGCGTTGTGCGCAAATGTCCCGCACGCAAATGGGCTGATCCCGAAATAATAAGTGTTTTAGTCGTAAAGTGTGCGTATCTCTTTCTCTTTCGTCCTGTATCTCTTCTTCTCGTGAAGTCGTCTTTGAGTATTCCTTTGCATCAAGTATTAGCTTGGGAGTAACTGCATCACTTGTAAGTTTACTTCCAAGAAGAAGAAGAGATCCTCCTGATCCAGTAAGTATCTCATTCTATCCCTTTATTTCTCAATTGGTTTCAGCCTCTTGGAGAGGAATTGGTCAAATTGTATGAAGAAGTGTTCTCATATCTTTTCGGTTCTATTCGCTCCCTACATGAACTCATTCGATCAGTTACAAACTATCTCAAGATTGAGATTGTGCAGGGTGACATAAAGTCTCAGTTACCGAGCAATGACACGGTCTGCAGAATCACTTAATGGAAAGGAGGAGGAAATGAAGGAAGCTTTCGTTTCAAGTCAATCTCCATGGAACACATTGGAACATGATACCGTAACACTGTCTTCGACTCTTTCAAGTCTATTCACTCAGACAATAGAATTGAGTGCACGAAATGAAGGTGACCAAATACCATAATGTTTCAAACAAATATTTGCACTTGGTTCAGGTGTCTTAAATCATTTTCTGCACTTGTTTTGTGCATGGAAGAGGCGTCGAATGGCAGAAGCTTTTTTCACGACTGAAGGATCATCAATAGGAACATTTGGATTACTTCCACTCACTTCACTATTGGCTCTCATTTCATCTCATCCTTACATGTCTTCTCTCCCTTCTCATCCTCTATATTCTCCTCAACTTGATTTGTCATTGTCCAATATGCCATTCATCTTTGAAGAATTGTTTCTTGCATCTTCCTCTCATGATCCATCTCCTTGTCTCACTCCAACTGCAATTACTCCTACTTCCCCTCTTGACATCGCTCAATATTCTCCTAGGTTCACACACAACCTTTTCTTCTTCAAAACACATTCTTCTTATCAGATCACTGTCGAAATTGGCTGATTATGCACGTGAGAAGGATTCTGTGAAGGAAAGTGTCAAAACATTACTAACAAAGGAATTTTGTCTCCTCAGGTGCATTTTTGTATTGGTGTCTTTAGAATAATTGGTTGTTGAGTGAGTGCTGTCGTTCATTGCGAGATGTTCAATCAAAGGCGGGAAGTCATCTAATTGTGATGGTACATGGATTGGAAGGTTATTCATTCATCCTTTCTCTTTGATACAATTTATGCAGGCGCGGGTGATGATTTATGGTCATATCGTGTACAACTAAAGAGACTTCTTCCTTCAAATGAGACATATTATTTGTGTTCAAAAATAAATGAAGGAAGTACATGGGGAGATGTCAATTCATTGGGAGAAGCTCTCTTACTCGAGGTTATTCTATTGATATGATGATATCAATCGATGTTTGTCAGATGGATCGATTCATTGGTACACTTGGATGTTCACCTACTCGCATATCTTTCATTGCACATTCACTCGGTGGTGTCATAGTTAGAGTGGCCATTTCCTTACCTGGTACTGTCCATTTGATTCATGATTACTGTATGTATTATAGGGGCAGAATGGGTTCGATCACGAGCACACACTCTTCTCACTCTCAACTCTCCACATCTTGGACTTTCTTATACAAGGACAAGCAGTCATGTTGGATTGACACTTGTTCAATGGTTGACAATCCTAACTCATTCATTCAAATCTCTCCCACTACAGGTACAAACGATCTCGTTGTCTTTCTCAGCTCTCAATGAGGGACACAGACACATTTTCCGACTCTTTCCTTGTAAAGTTATCTACTTCGGGGTGAGTAGCTGACGTTTCTTTTCGACGCATCGGTTGTGCAAAAAAGTGCAATCACTCTGTCCTCGCATTAGGATGACTTGTCTATGATGAGCGAGACAGAATGAGTCACCAATGCACAGACACAAAAGTTACAATTCATTTGCAAGTGCGCGATTCAGGTCATTTTGTCCTTTCAAGAATGTTCTTCTTGTTGCATCATCAGGAGATAACATGGTTCCTCGTCACTCAGCCCTCGTATCCACTTGTTCAGTAAGGTCTTTCTCATTTGTACTCTCATTCCTTGTACAGTCGGCAGTGAAGGATCGTTCTTCTCTCGGTGCAGCATTTGGACACATGCTCTCATGTGTACAAAAGGAGTTGGAAGGAAGGACAACAGTCAGGTATAGTGTCATTCACAGAAAAGGAGGAGAGAAAATGAGAGGACGGCCAGGTGTGCTTATCAAAAAATCAATTATTCGCTTACGCAATTCAGCTCACACTGCATGTGTTGAGGACTCTCTATTCATCGAGAAACTTCTCACCTCGTCTGTTGTTCAATATTTTTACTGACCATTGTTTTTCTGAAGTATTACTATTAAATCCACGGGTTACTTGCGACGTTTTCGTCGCCACCTCAACCATTATTTCGGGTACTCTTTTCTATCAAAACATTCGATTTATCGCAATAAAACAGGTTTACGTTACTGTGTTAGTTGATGATTGTATACAAGTGCATGGTGGCAGGATAGAACTTCATTCACAACACAGTTAAATGACGTAAGTCATGGCAAAGTGAGAGGAGGGCTCAAGAAGGGAAGGGAAGTTTTCGGGGGCAAGAGGACGGAATCCCACATAACGAAGAGTACGAGGGAAACCAGACGTGACAGTTAGATCGGAGCGTTCGAAAATTGCAACAACTTCCTTCAGATGAAGGACATCCTCACAAAACTCGAGAAGATTTACGAAACGAGCCTGCAAATCAAAACTTCAATAACTGAAAATTGACAAAAAAAATTTACCTTTGAAACCTGTCTATGATCTTGATCCGAGGGAATGATTATACCGATTCGAGATTCCCCAAGCTCCTTCCACTCCCATGAGCCAACAACTCCCTTTACCAATCGTGTCAACTCAGCACTGTGATTTTCTATGGAGTTAGGGACGTCAGGAGCAGTACGGGAGGCCGCGTGCCCCAGACTCACAACTGAAAGAGTACAGATACTTCAGCATCACGCAAATATGTACGAGTGTAAGTAAATGAAGGATATTTTTTAAAAAAACACTTACGTGTTGACGGATGAATTAGAATTAGACTTTTTACTCATGACGACAATACTACTCGACATGGTTGGCTCGATGTGTAAGCGAAGACTGTTCGCTGTTATCGCACGTTTAGCAATGATGTGAGAGCTCCGCCCACTTTCACAATCACACTGGCACTCTCGTCGTCTCTTACCCCCCAGTTTGAAGTGGACTCTCGTCTTTTAATCAATGTACCTGCACATCATTCAATAATGTACAGAATGGACTTTTTAATTTCAAACAATATTTAAACTTTGGCATTATGCCAAAAGAATTTCGATTCTCTGCTTTTTTGAGGTGCTCGGGCGATGATAGCTGAATTGTACTTGTATTAGTATCATACTTCACAACAAACGGGTCATGGTAGCTACAACTATAGCACGACCAATATCCTTATCTGTAAAGGTATGTTTCATGCTCGGCTTGATTGTTCTAAAGTATGGGCTGCTTCAGGATCATATAAATGAGTGTGTTACGCACTATGCATACGAAGATGCCGTATTTCTTGCAGAACTGAACTACGAGAAAGGTACGAATCAGGGAGTTTTTACAGTCGATGTTTCCATGCAGAAAAGAACGAAGAAGCATTGCTGATGCTGGCAGATTGTCTCTTTCGTGCTCATCGATATGAAGAGTTGTACCAGATTCTCAAGAGTAATTCCATGGCCAGTCCTCGTCTCAGATACGTGTTCGCACTTAGCTGTTACGAGCTAGACAAGTGAGTGTTGGCAACCATTATATGAATAGTTGAATACGTATCAGGACTGAAGAGTGTGAAAATGCTTTGTCTGGTGACTATTTCAAGGATGGCATTCACGAATCTCTCGCCAATTCTTCTTCCGCGCCGTTCGCATATAATCTTCTATCAAAAATCACATGGTAGTGCATGAATATTTAGCAATGCTTTGAAAATGCTGTAGTGGATCTGGCCGGGGAAAGGAAGCTTTGCAAGCGGCGGAAAAGGCTGTATTGTCCAATCCTCTTCTATGGTCATCCATACAGGTATGTCTTTTTTCCGCACAAATTTGCATGGATATATTGAACTTGAGGAATACATTCATATGGGGGGCAGACGAGTGGGCGAAATGTTCGATCCTTTGTTGAAAGAACTTCGATCAAGCGATGACAGTGAAAAGGAACAACACACGTATTCGTAATCATCGTATTTACTTAAATGCGTCGTTTGTTTGCAGATTAGAGGGAAATGAAGAAGAAGAAGATGAAGTGAAAGTCCATTCCACACCAGTTATCACTTCCCTTCAGTCTAAAATCGTCCCTCCTATTGCTGCACCCAAAAAGACAACTCGTAAAAATGTAGAGACGAGAAGGTAATTTTAGAATCGCGTATCGTTCAACATCTAAGCACGAAGTGATCGTATAAAAAATTCAAGATATGAATTTAAAACCAGGTTTTCCAATCTGACGGAGTATTTGCACAATACAGCTCAAAGGGTGGCAGAAAATCAAAGTTGAGCATGTACATTTTTCTCGAATATTGCAAATTAAAGGATCCGGGAACCGAATGTTCAACTCTTATAAACTGCTAGCGCAGTTCGATAGGGCGGGTATTGATTCGTTGTTCTGCCAAAGGAATTTGAATAAAAGAAATTTCTACGAGGCAGGAAAGCGTAAAAAAGGCTCATTGTGTAACAAAATCTATTTTTAATGGCATTTTTAAACGAAATTCAGCCCATCAAAATTAAAATCAAACTGACGGTGTAGTTGAAGCACAACTTTAAAAAACATCCCAATGCTAAGAGGAGACACCGATAGGAAGTCTCCTAGAAGAAGTACAACCCTTTTTTCGCTCCGAAAATATTCGTAACATGATACGAAGAAGAAGATGGTTTGAAATAATTGTGCAATTTGAGGGATTCTCTCCGTTCGGCTCGTCAGTACAGTACGGTGAGTGCTGATGTTGAGAATGAGAGTGGAGGAAAGGGAAGAGTGCATACATCAAGAGGCACAAAGACACTCTCTTCAAGACTAAGAGGAGACACTCATAGCAAGTCTCCTAGAAGAAGGACAGAACAAAAACCTCTCACTAACAGGAATAGTAATTCCCTCAGGTTGATAGTTAATGCACTAAAACAAGATATATTGAAATGTTTAGAAGTACATCAAGTACTCGTACGAAGAAGGATCCTTCTCATGCCATTGTCAATACTCCTCGTTCTCCTTCTACCATTCTTCCTCCTCATTCAATCGATACTCTTAATATGCTTCAGGTTTTAATCTTTATAAAGTGATGATTGATATACCGATCAGACGATTCATTCTCTTGCCAATATCCACCATTCAATTAGTGTCTTTGACGTGGAGACAGCTGAAAAGGCCATAGAAGAACTTTCCCCCAACTTGTCTAACTTGACACAGGTTATATCTTTAGTAACTATTCATAAATGATAGATATTAGGTTATTTTGGCACGTGGACGAGTTCTCCTTGAAAAGGCAGACTATTCGGGAGCACGAATTCTGCTTGGTGCATTCCATCAAGCATATCCTCACAGAGTGGAGGGAATGGAAATTCTCTCAACTGCACTATGGCATGAACAAGTATGTAAAGTGTATGGAGGGAATGAATGAATGGAGAATACAGGATTCACATTCACTTTCTGCTCTCGCAACTCAATTAACACGAGATGCAAAGATGCGTGCTGAGAGTTGGTGTGTGGCTGCTAATTCATTCTCTCTCGCTAAACAACATAATCAAGCAATTGATTGTCTCAAGAGAGCGGTGAGTGTATGCAATGCAATCAAATGTAATGTCAAGATAGATCAAACTACAACCAAGATTTGTATATTCATTTACTCTAATGGGATGTGAACTTCTTGAATTGGATGATCTTCCTCGAGCTGAAACATCATTCAGGTATACAGGAATGATAGATATTGATGATGATTCTGTTGTTAAGAGGAGCATTGGCCATTAGACCACTCGATTATCGTGCTTGGCATGGACTGTCAATTGTACATCAGAGAAGGGAAGAAATGCATCTATCAATGGTCATTCACATATTCTCTCTCATATTACAGTACCCATGACAGGCTCATCTAAATACCGCCATTTCCATTAATGGACAGAATCCGCTTCTTCTATGTACACTTTCTGCTATGTATCAGCATGAAGTGAGAAGTGACAATCGTCCTCTACAATTATACAAGTATTTCAGCAAAAGTACGAAAAAGCTTTGGAATTGACGGAGAAAGCACTGACACTTAATCCGCTCAATGTGGCCACTCTTTATCACAAGGTAAGAGAATCTCACTATTGGTATTGGTGTATTACTACAGGCTCGTTTACTATATGATATGAGGAGATACGAGGAGTGTGTGGAGACACTACAGACACTTAAGGTAGGTATACTGTAGACAAAAAGAGCAAAGGATATATGTTAAGAAGAGAGCACCTGATGAGGCCAATGTATTCTTTCTCCTTGGAAGAGTATATAAGAGAATGGGCAAAACACATCTTGCCCTTCTTCATTTCAATTGGGCATCAGCAATGGATCCTCGTGGAGAAAATTTATTAAGTGATTTGGGTGAACCACTTGATGATGATGAAGATGATGAGAGGTAACAATGATCACTTATCAATGCTAAGAGGTTACATCAATGGCAACTTATCAATCTTCTTGCCATTCATGTCTCATCATATAGATATATTCATGACTAAAGATGTAGCATCGGGTTATGACTTATAATGCTCGTTCTATCTCATACTCAATGACCTTTCCTCATATCAAGGTACGATCCACTAGTCTCTCTTTCTTTACTTTCATGGAGCTATTAAACTCGGATATTGTAGTTCTTGTGATTACATCAGTCGTTTGTAGTCGTCTATTTTTCATTCTTGCATCATTTCTCAGTTCTTTCGATGCTCGTATCTCATTTACCCTGCACTATATCTCCATTTTGTGATTTTTTAGCGGAGACCGATTGTAGTCATTGTAATTAAACATGCAGTTTTGAATAAAAACGCGCTTATATGTATTATTATTCTTTATTTTTTGAATGTCGTTGGTATTTCATAAATAATGCTAACATGACATGAAAAAATTTGCATGACAACAAGTCACATATGCCATTATATGAAGAGTGTCATGATTTGAGAATCTCCGGTGCGATCTTCTGAATTTCGTTTCTTGCTGACATATCGATAGCAGCGGAAGAAAAGGCCATAAAGTCTTCTCGGGAATACACTCGGTCCTCAATGTACAGTATCTCCAAAAACTATTGCTTGGATCTCTTTATTTCAGTGTTGTTGGGGGGGGGGGGTGGTACCCCCCGAAGGCACTTCTTTACTTTTTGGTCCTTGAGACAGAATGGCCCACTTCGCGTGCTGTTTTTGAGTCTCTCACTCATTCTCCTAAACTATCCCATCCAATAGCGGTCTACCAATCATCCATTTTACTCGCCTATCCCATAACGGTCTACTAGTCATTCATTTCACTTTCCTATGCAAAAGCAGTCTTCTCCTCATCCATTTCGCGCAGGGAGGAGTCCCGCACGAAGAGGCCAAGGGAGGAGTCCCGCGCGAAGAGGCCAAGGGAGGAGTCCCGCGCGAAGAGGCCAAGGGAGGAGTCCCGCGCGAAGAGGCCAAGGGAGGAGTCCCGCGCGAAGAGGCCAAGGGTGGAGTCCCGCGCGAAGAGGCCAAGGGTCCTTGAGATATATGTATAGTCCGGGCTTTAGGAGAAACATCAATGGGGGAAGCGACTAAAAACTAGAAAGAAAGCGGTTCGAAGGTCCACAAGTAGGTATTATCCACACTGATTAATTGGCATGGGCATCATTCAGTTCTAGCCATCTAACTTCATTCCTAGCAGTCGTCTCTGTGAATTGTGAGGCAATCGCTAGGAATGAAAATAGACGGCAAGAAAAGAACGTCTGTCAATAATGTCCCATTAGCGACACCCTATTTGAATGATGGAGACTGTATGAAATGATTGTAATGTACCTCATGTGTTTGTCTATCCTCTGGTTGTGGACTAGCATTTCTTCTTATTGTCTCTTCGATCAACATCTTATATGCATATTGTTGAGTGCATAAGAATGATTGATACCTTTGCTCTTTGAATACTTTCTTGATCGGATGAAGTAATTGTTAAGGTTCTTTGCTTAGATGTTGGATCCGTTAACTAAACAAAATATAATATTAATGAGAGAAATGAGAAAGGGAACCTTTTGAAATGAGATGACACTTGCACTCATTTGTTCAACTAAAGCAACTCTTCGTCCTTTTACCCCCATTAACTTTCCTGAATCAGCATTTCGAATGATGATTTCTTCCCTAAGAATCTATTATCATTCTTAGAGGATGTATGATAGATACCTTAGTACGGGTTTACTTGGTTTCTTAACAGGGCGTATATCAAGAGGAGGTGGATGGAGGAATGGGAATATGCCCATATGAGCAAGTGCGGGAAGGAGATAGAAGGTAGGAGATGGGATAGGAATAGGAAGGTCTACTTGAGAATGAATAGGGGGAGATCTCAATTGAGGTGCCATAGAAGGAACAAATGGAATGATTGGTGGTAGAAGACTTGATGCAGATTGTATCATATCGTCATTGTGTTTAGAATAATATGATGAATGAGATAGATTGGGACGCCATGACATTGCACGAAGTTCAATGAGTTGCATCAATCGAATACGAAGACTCTACATGAATGAATGATCAATCGATACAATAGACTCACTTTGCCCAATTGTCCGGCATCTCTACATGCAGCCTGTCTAAGGGATACAAATACCGTATCCAATGCACCTTCAACAATCTTCATTCATTCTCAGTCCTCTCTTACCTTTATTCGTTGTCTCCAATTGTTGTCCAAACATCTTCAGATGTGCACACAAAGTATTGATGCTATCAACGAGAACTACAACATTCAACTTAACAAGTACAATGAGATACACACTAACCTGTTGCACATTCACCCGAACTCACTGATCTATTCACTATATTCATCAATTCAATTGTATCTCCCATCTGTAACAAATGATTCAATGGGAAAAGATAGCAAAGGGAGAGTATTCATATTATTATCCCATCAATCAATCATGTGCAGAGAATCATTCTATCAGAGAATACGATTTACAAATCGGTCATTTTATGCGAGAAAGTACATTTCTCATTCGTCTATTCACCTAGGAGCTGTTATCTCTTTAAGGTGATAGATAACCGATCCGATGGAATTAATGCATTGAGAAATGCATTTAATTGTGGTTTTATAAACCCTAGAAAGGACAGTAAAGGGAGGGTGGGATGGATCAATAGAGATTACACAAGAGAAGTGGCTAGTGGAGAGAACTCGTTCTCTCTCTTCTCTCACAATACAAACAATAGTCATTCCTTCTTCCATCTACAATCATAGTTGTATACGGAATAGAGTCGACTGAGGGGTAACATCTCATTTCACCTTATACGGACTAGAGTCTCGGGTTTCAATTGGACCGTAAACAACGTGAGAGTTTAGTTGTTGTTACTTGAAGACTTCAGCTGATCAGAAAATGGATCAACTTGTGTTTCCAAATGTGCAGAAAGGTTCACTTTAAACAATGTCGGTATGTAACGAACCCAAGTTATTGTAGAAGTTTTATACATGTTGAAAACCCTTAGAACGTCCTGAACCATAAATCATGTCACTGATTGTGTATTATTAAATGAGATCATCAATTCGTTTCAGTGGAAGTACTCAACATCAGGACGAATTCACTCTATGCACTACCTTCCATTTAATAGTGTAAGTTACGACATCCGTTTTGCCTAAAATTGTCTGCTAATCCCATTTTGGAGTGATTGCTATTCTTCATCTCGTCAGCAAACATTCTCGCCATAATTCCAGATTTCCAAATTTAGCTATAACAAACATGCCTTGCGAAAGAGGACACTGTGCACATTACAGCAAAAATATTAATAAATTGTTAAGCCTCTTAATTGCACAACAAAAAATGGTGAGAAAAATACACAGGTAGGTGTGATTAGAAAGTTGTCTGTAGATTGAAGATGCGTCTTCTTTCTGCCAAGTTCCGAGCAAGCAATTAGAGTGCACAAATAACCCGTGCTCGCGGCGTTATCAACGTATTTTTGTCGTCTCGTTAAATAGCAATATTTTGGTTTGGAGAGGACTTCCTCCAGGCGTAAAACCGGTGAATTTTGAAGCGATCGCGCGATATTTTTCTCAATGGTCGAAAATAATTGCCAAAACAAACATTATGACAATGTAGCACAGTGGCCCACTCGCCAAAGCGAGAGTGAGAGAGTACAGAGAAAGAGAGGGTTTTTTGGTGGAGGAATTATAACCCTAAACAATGAAATTAAGACAAATGTAAGCCATGGCGCAGCTGGTAGCGCGCGGGCTTCGCGACGCAGAAGTCCCGGGTTCAGTTCCCGTGATTTTTAAATCTTTTTGCGCAAATTTTCTGTCGATTGTAATGAACACTCGAGACAGAAACATGTTCAATCACATTGTTCTTTCATCAGTAGATTGCTTTCTTCGGCAAGAATACTGTCTCAAAAATGTGCTGAACGTACAGCAGAGATGCGCTCTTTCAGGTGGTATATGAGG
>JACMIF010003440.1:0-14621 GCA_014805445.1 Diplogasteroides magnus
CACACAAGACCACACTAGCTGCCACCATCACCAGCCTCTTTCGCAATAACGCGCCGCGGCGCGCTTTTTCGAAGTTGGCCTATTTTCGCGCACTTCCCCTTTTCGGAACATTTTGATTCGCCCTGGCTCGGGCAAAAGAGCTACATCGTAGGTTTCGACGGCATTTTGTATTAAAATACTATAATAGAACTCAGCTTCTATCGAGATAGTTCAATAATATCGAAAAGCGAAATTGTCCGGGCACCCTAAAATATCACCAGTTTTCGCATACTTCCTCCCAGACGAAGATAGTTAAATTGGGCTATAAATAAAAGAGAAATGAAGTTTTACCCATTTTTATTCTATTTTCAAAATTAATATAAAGTCAAGTCATAAAATTCTTCAAAATTACATTCTGTCTTCTTTCTGAGTGGGAAACGCTCAACTGCCGATTTTTACACCCAAATAACATTATCCTTTATACAGAGCGCCGATGTGGGGTAAAGGTGGATGGGTGGAGCAAAAGAACCCAGATGATCCCCCGCGTGGACTCCCATACAATGTAAGTGACATCATTTGTAAGGAATCAATAGGGTTTCAAAGAAACTACTTTTTGGAGCGTTCCATTCTCTATTAGTAATCTTGTTTCGGTTGCACTATCACTAGGGGCGATCGATCTCTCAGTAAATAATAAGAAGTACATACAGTTACCTTTAAAGAAATCCCTAGCTCTCAAACTCTCAAGATCATTTGTTGGCACCTGGACAAATGAGATCACTAATTAAAATCCCATATTTGCAGGGGTTTGAGCATTTGTTCGGATAGAAGAAGACAGAACGATCAACCGGCGATGATTGATTATTGATTGATGCTCACTCGCCGTTTTGTTAAATTGATAAATATGCTTTTAATGCTTTTTTTGCTAAAATGCATGATTTTGGGCAATATCTGTATCATTGTCGATACATCACAACATATAGGAACAAAAACATTTGACATTTAAGCAGACACGAAATAGACACGAGATCTTTGATGGATGAGTTTGCAGTATTCTTGCTGATATCTGGACTGTAAAAAAAATCACCAAAATCAGAATCAAAATCTCAAGAAGAAAATCAAAATCAGGAAAACAGTCCGTACTACACGTTATTCAAGAGCATCCATAAATAACAGTTGCAGAAGTTCTGACAGGGTAACATGGCGGGAAGACCCTACGAGAAAAATCGATTAATTATGCACTCAAAGAGAAATGAGATCACGACTGAAGTTGATAATTATCGAGTCTGACTCTTGAGTGATGGAAAGATTGAAAAGGACAATGGAATTGATAAAACGGACAAAATGGAATTGTAAGACCCAACAATATGCTAAAGGGATTAACGAAAAGGGGCACTGGGAACAAGAGTGAGAGTGAGTCTTGTTAATTCTTGTGTCGCTGGGCGTAGAGTATTGTGTAATGATCCTCAGAGTCGTACCTATAAAAAAATTCATTATTGAATTGATTGGAAGGTGACGGGGAGGCGATAGCCACACGGCATATCGTACCTGCATCTCCATTTCATCTATCGCCTGGCTGTCACCTTCCTTGAAAAGATGGGGTGGGTCGTTCAATATATGCATATTTTCCTTACTTGGGTGGCACTCTCACGGCAGCATACACACACTCCAATAAGCGAAAGTACGGCAGATGCGCATTTGAAGAGGAAAGCTGAAAATATATGAAAAATACTATTTTTAACTGACTCACTCAATGTCCATAGATACAAGCTTAGCTTCAGTTGATCAAACACCGAACAATTGGTGCGCTCTCCACACTTTTCAAGAAAGTGCACGCATGCTCGTTCTATAATCCATCCAAAAAGGTGTCCGCCAATCACGTATCCTGCAAATGCCATTATGACTAGAGATCGCCTTTTGGACCGATTTTCGTCTGTCCGATCATTCCGACCGGTTGTCATGGCTAGCGCATCGGGCTGATCCCTGTTAATGACCTACCAAATGCCTACTTACTAGAGACCTTGAAACGGGTATTTCTGTCTTACCTGTTCTAATCCGAGCGGTCGTCTTTCAACCTTATAGACAACCGCTCGGACGAGAATAGGGAGGCTTGAAATACCCGTTTCAAGGTCTCTACTACTTACCAACTAATCTCGTTATCACAATATTGAACGAGAGGGCAAGAATTCGTTCTTCAACGGCCACAGAATCGAGGAGGAGCTGGAGTTAATTTTGTAATAGTAGTAGAAAACTAATGCTTGTTGCACCTGTTCCAGCGGCAATGCTGTGGAAAACGAAAAGAACACGAGCGCACAGACTATTCTGATGAACATATCGCCGTTCTCATGTTCAGGAATCGGGCATTCTCCTTTCTGTAAGGGTGAGTGGGGTGTTTGGTTTGAGGAGGTAACCAACTTTCATCACGACTTGCATACCGGCTTCAGCACAGTGGCATCCCGTCCAAATAGAACTCTGCAAGGCGAGATTGTCGAAATTAGTGGTTCTAAAACGGTAGTAAAGTGCATCTCTCATTCATCTGCATTCCGAGTAGTGGATTAGACGAATGAATAATAGGCTTTATTACGGTTTCAGAACCCCTAATCGAAATTGGACGTACATAAACTGTGCTAGATAGCTTCAAACGAGTACTAAAATGCATTCTCGTTTCTCTTATTCGTTAAGCGGGTGCATCTCACCGATGATAGACCGCCGCTCCGAATGAGTTAGAGAAATGAGATTGCATTTTGATGCCCTTTCCTAAATCATACCCCATCCGATTCATTTCGCAGCATTGTAGTACAACCCACCAAGCATGGAGTCGCGTACGTGGTGCCAGAGACGGTGTCGCAAATCGGGCTCCACTCTACAAGGCTGCAGTTGCAGGCTGTGTTGCAGTTGGAAACGAGGCCAGATCCTCCGACGCTGAATGCAAAAACTTAGTAGACTTCCACAGTAGTCACGATTTAGAAAGACATGGAAAGCGCAAAATCGGAGTGTTTTTTGAGATGCACTAAGGCTCTTGGAAGCCAATTGTTGAGTTTTTGAAATATTTGTCTTACTTGGATTCGTTGAGAATTAACTGAACGTAGCCCTCGAGGATGCCTTTTATACTTTGAGGAGGAGTGTGAAACTGGAAGCCTAAAAGATGCAAATTAGGCGTAGTAGTAATGACTATTTTGTAAATAAAAGTGTATGTATTTTTTTGAATGTGTGTATTTTTCTTAAAAATAAATGGCAATTATTATGATATTACCCATGTGTATAACACGATGAAGAATTTACCTTGAAATGTGCAAAGCAGAGAACACACAACCATGACGAAGACGAATATCGCCCATCCGCGATCCTATTGCGAACTGGATGTTATACTAACATATCTGATCAAACCTTGGGCTTCACTACAGCGAGGAACAGGCCACCAAATAATATCCCTGCGCCTACTGCTACGACGATGTACGCTTAACGGACTAAATTATACCCGGTTATCTTTTAGCAACCGAAAATGTTGTGAAACGCTTACAACAATTTCTATATTTAGGTAGGATTATCTGTTAAACTATATTGCAACAAGATTAGCGAAACGTTGATGGCTCACAATTGTAAGTGAAACTCACTGCTAATTTCGGAGGCCTTCAAAGCTCCGACCGAGACGAACGACTGTATGATTCTTATCATAAAGGTGGAGAAACCATTTGAAATGGTCTGAATGTTGATATTTCCGCATTAGTATTTCAATAGATATTACCGATTCCAGACATCCTTGAACAGTCGCAAAGACGAAGCCTCGATTGCAGCAGATTTTCTGGGGGAAAAAGTGATTGCGGTTATGCCACCATTTCTTCCGATCAATTGAAAATATCTAATATGAGAAAAGGTTGTTTAGTAAGATCATACTAATGAAAAGTAGCATATGCTATTTATCCACTTTTTGGACCTTTAGTATCAGACTGTATTCGACGTCCGTTTCGCATGGTCAGAAATGATTACTTGAGTAAGGTTAAGTCATTTTCTGACCTTCAGGATTGTCAGTGTCTGTTTCACGAATTGCAAGAAGTTGTCGTGTCCGCACCGTCCTGCATCTGCCATTTTGAATATTCGACGTCCGCAAATTGGGATTCTAATTTCAGTCGTAAAGCTTGTTTCTAATTCACAAAAGATGGCCAACCGCGCGAATAACTTGGACGAAGTAGAAGTGAACCTTACAAACCATTTTACATCCCAATGGTAAAATAACAGAAGAAGAAGAAGCACTATTCTTACCTGGCCATCTTCACCGTCTTGACTGATCTTCCTTGGGAAGGCGAAAATGAAGGTACTTGATACCACCATGACCTTAACGAAGTCATATGCTTTCAATAGGGTCTTAAAGGAGCCACAAAGGTAGATTAATTTGCATGCACTTTCGGAATCACTTCTCTCCAATTCCCTTACTCTCTCGTTATCAGAGTAGACCACTCAGACGACGAGAAAGTGGGGGAATGGAGAGAAGTGAACTCGAAAGTGCATGCAAATAAACCTTTGTGGCTCCTTTAATTCAGGAAAGACACCAACGAGGAATGTGAAATAGAAGTTGGGCCACCAAGCCCCAACGAAGCCTGGATCACTGGAGTTAATGGGAGTGCTGAAGTACATATTTCGTCAACGAGCACCGACAGTTAACAAATTTACACTGCTACTCCGTCGAATTCAACGTAAAATCCAAGCCAGTAGCTGCTGGAAATGAATCCAATGATCGGGCCAGCAACTTGGGTAAGCGCCCAGAGAGCTAAAAGCCTTCGAGTTTTTGCAAATTGTTCTTGATGCTCACTGATGTATAATGCACGGTTAGATGTAACATTGTCCAATATGTAGGAGAGTGCTATCGAGTTGAGAACCGTCGAACCTGCTCCGTGTAACAACTGAAAATGTTGATTTTAGCTGGTCTGCCAAATTTGAAAAATCGCGCCAGAGTAACTGCGGAGAAGCAGGGTGAGAGGATTCGGCTAGGAGCAGGACATGACCCCACGGCAATATAACGATGAAATTGTTTTCAAAATTAATTTTTATCTCGCTCACCTGCCCTATGGAGAAGATGACAATGTACAAGATGGACGATTTCTCACTGCATGTGTCGGTCTGCCTGCAAGGAACGGATGGACTAACAGGAAGAAAACAGTTGCATCTATTATGAATCCTAACTGAACTGTTGCGCTACTATATTTATCTCGCAACTGAAACATACTCCGTAACGGCGAAATAGCACGTAAAAATGAGAGCTCCGGGTGGCATACAGATGTGAGACGCGCACTAGGAATAACAGTTCAGATAGGATGCATGATATGAGTCGCATTCTACCGTGGAGAAGAAAAGATATATTTTATTCTCTCGGCGGGAATCGCTTCGTAGGCTCATTTTCGGGATGTAATAGTGATTTTTTTCCTTTATTGAACTAATGGCAGGTATGTGCATTTTGTGGAAATATTCGTGTAAACTCATGCATAGAAGATGCACCACAGAGTCCAGTGCTGTTGAATTCCTGAAACATTCTTATTTTTAGATCATCGAGGCATAGTTTATTCATTTTTCGCAGAGAACTGTTTGAAGGACCACTATGCACTGACCGCGATGCAGTATTTATAGCTTTGCTACCTATTAAAGGAGCTGTCCTGGGAGATTCCTCGCGGGGTAATCAATACTCTGCGTCTATTCATTCCTCCTAGCTCGCTCACTTCTCACCGGTCGACTTCTTTAATTCTATTTCCGATCCTTTACGAGATATCCTAATTCATATGAGGATCATTTCAAATTCAAAGAGTCCTCGTTTTCCCATTTGGGAGCAAGAAATCAAATATTTTTCAATTAGATATTACCTGCACAAGCACATGGGACGAGAGGTAATGGGGCAAGACACAGATTAGAGATCCTGCAGCCATCATGAGTCCACCACAACCGACCACTCCTCCCGGATGAACTGAAGATCAAGGAAACGGGTGTTGAGTCCAGTTATCGCTTGTTACCTCCAGTCAAGTAATGAGCGGTAGGAATAGTATGCAGAAGCACAGCGTAGTCGAGCATGTTTGCCATCCAGCCGGTGTCCTTACTGAGAAAAAAATGACACGTTGTACGGAAAATGTATGTTTAATGCATCAATATATCGAATAATTTCATGTTGCTTATGGATGATTTGCTTAGAAAAATAATAATTTTGTCAGGTGTCTGGGTAGCCACGGCTTACAATTCGAAAATGTGCGTACTATAGAACGTGAGTTAGCTCATATATTGACAGCCGTTCACTTCTGGCCGTCTAACTGCATTCAAGCGATAGTCCCTCCCTTCGCATAACCAACCGCTAGGAATGAAGTTAAACGGCTAGAAATGAAAGGCTGTCAATATCTCAGCCAATCCACAGTCGCTAGTGCGTAGCACACCATTCATAGAGGCACTCAATAGCCACTGATCATGATAGTTCGCAAGTCTCATTCGACCTGGAGAACCCATACGGCAATAATAGCGGAATCAGGGATAGAAGGTACATGAATGAAATGACAAAACTAAACTCGCAATCAGCTCATATGTATGTATAGTAGGGTGTCGCTTTCGGGTATTTATTGACAGCCGGCCACCTCCTCGCCGTCTAACTTCATTCCTAGCGGTCGTCTTTCACTTCGCAGAAACGACCGTTACGAGTGAACATAGACGACTAGAAATGGCCGGCTGTCAATAAATACCCGAAAGCGACACCCTAATGTATAGAGTGTTTCTGAAACATTTACGTAATCCGAACAAGATATCAGCAAAATAATGATATATAAATAGAAATAGAAATATACGAAAAGAAATTATGCGCATCACAGTCACCAACAGATTGAACGTTCCTAGTAGGAATACCTGTTTAGTTTTCATGAATAATACCTCGTGAAAGAAAACTGCTTCTCGAGCGTCGTCGAGATACTGGAGAAGACGGCTGTGGTTGCGAAGTTGAAGCTGAATACGAGGCTGAACGAGTAATATATTAGCATGTCTATCCAAGGAAATTTTACCAGCAGAGGAAGAACATGAGCCATTTTATACTATTCATGAATTGCATGCAGTATGGCGTAAAATTCCTGAATTCCATATCATTGGTTGCCGTTTCATCCTACTACCAAAAACATCAGGTATCCGCAGTAAAGAAGCGATTTATGTAAATAAGGGCTATCTGAACAGTAAATGCATATGAGCATTAAGAAAGTTACATAAATATGCTATTTCATATCGAAAACTCGATTGCAAAATGCAGCTATTATGATGTGAACACTAAACGGCTCAAATGCTAAACGGGTTAGTACGAAATTTTTCAATATTTTCGGATTAACCCGCTTTCGGATTTCCACATGTACCTGTATCCGAATCTACCCGCACTGGAAAGGACTCTGTTGACGGCATTGCCAGAGTTTCCAATCGGAATGTCAGTGGCTGATTGGAGTGTTGGGATGGAATCGGCCCTCCGCATGCCTTGAAAATCTCCTCAATTGTATAAATATTGAAATAGTTTTTTTTCAATGCATTGTTCAACGAAGTCACGTGAATTTCTGAAAAATTCACCACAACTGTTTGAGTAACCAAGTTAATTGCATTGTTTTTACGAAATGAAATTAAACGAAATACGGGAATATTCAGACCATGTCCTTGGTCGAGATTACGGTTCAAAATCAACGGGCTTCTGACGTGGGTTCCTAAACAGAAAGTATGTCTTGTCTGAGTGTGTTCATATTATGGTTGGCAGTTTGACTAAATTTTCGGATATGTTTCACCGTAGCTACATATATTGAATTTATAAGAGCTGTGAAACTTATCCGAAAATTTAGTCATACTGTCAACCTTAGTTCATATGTATATATCACTTATGAATACGGGGAATCTACTCACCTTGTCCTTCATCAAATGGAACTGGCGAACAAAGATAGCGGCTCAATCTCAGTCTGCTTCTGCTGCGCTGGCCTGGACAAAAAATATATCTTCCCTGAGGATATTAACGTTGCTCTAGCGAAAAGCCAGACGGGGTACACTTTGCAAACGCTAGCATTTCAAACTACAGAAAGATGCCACATGCGAGAACAGGAATGTGGCATGCTCTATTCTTTCTTATTTAGGATATATTGTATTATCAGGGCGTGAATAGCGTAAACTCTGTATAATTTATGCGTTGCATATGTATTTTTATTGGGGAAAAAGGATACTCAAAATCAGTTTATAAGCCATCGCTTTTCTAAAAATTGAGGTGAATTAAAGGGGTTTTAACGATGGACTAATTGGGGTGCAATATATGTAGCGGTGTCGTATATTGTGTTTTCACTCTACATGCAACTATCATTTCACGATTCTGTGTTCCCAGTACACTAGCACTCCATCATGGATAATAGGTACATCAGGGTATCAAATTCGACAGTGATGTGCTTTTCTCATTCGTCGAATACACTCGGAGCCGGCTGCCTATAGAACGAAGAGACAACCGCTCCGTGGTGATTATATGAATGACAAATGCACTTTGCTACCGATTTAGGAACCCTAGAATACGCGGAGAAGTGACGTTTTGGAACTCACGTTTTGGAACTACACGTTTTGGAACTGCATGTTTTCTCTCCCTCTCTTCATTTTCCTTTCTCTCTCACCTCGCGCGCGGTTCCAAAACGTGTAGTTCCTAAACGTGAGTTCAAAAACGGTACTTCCCCGAATACGCTATGTCACGGTGAGAAAATTTACATTTGCGTTGGCAATAGGGTCACCTTGCCAGCCTTTGGAGTCGTTGTGAAATCCAGAAACTCGATTCTTCCGTGCATTTCTGCTCATGCTTCCCCCTCCTAAAACATTATTGATGCAATAGTGAAGACGGTAATTATGAAGAGGTATATTTTCTATACTCTTGCGTCTAAAGGGAAGACTTACCTTCTCTCCTCGTCCTCCGTAATCGAATTTGACTGTGGTGAACGGTTTCACATCGGTAGTGGGATAGATGGTATTCTCGTATTTCCGTATCTGAGTAGCCGTATTTTCGGAATATTTGTAACCTCGTGGCTAGAGAGTATTATTATTGTGGTAAACGGAGTTGAAAGTCAGCATCTATATGTTGAGCGTGAAACCTATTCAAAATCATGGCTGATTGTCAGAAAAACGACGAAATAGCACGCAAATTTGAGAGTGCACAGTCGTCAGCCAGATGGAATGTGTGTACTCGGAATATCAAGTTGGTTTTCCAAAACAATACCCACGTTCAATCCACTCCTCCTTCGCCTGCGACCACTCCTTTCGATGACTGACATAGCAAATTTTCTCAGAACGCAGATTAGACAGGCTGCTCACTCTGCTTTCTTTATCTAAAGATTTGAATTTGCGGAAGCGAGCTTTTATTTTGGTCTTACGGATACTGTGGTGAGCACTTGTCGGCCGGGCACGGGTGACACGGGAGCGCTCCGGCTGCCTGAGGTTTGCCCTGAACGAAAAGGTTATCGCAGAATCTTTCGCACTTTTGTCTGGTTAATACTAGGGTGCCCCATGCGGTTCCCGGGAATCCCGGCGAAGAATGCAAGTATGTTCATCCAGAATGAACGGCTGTCTGTCGATTCTTCGCCGGGAATCCCGGCAGCACTCGCAAATGCGGCACCCTAGTTAATACTGTTAAATTCTCACATTCTTTCGATTTCTCCTTCACGTTTTTCTTCTGCTTCATACCTGAATGTATGCGATATGGAGCATTCGTTTCACGATTTACGATTAAAGAAGGTTAATCACGTATCTAGCTCTATGAGGAAATGAAGGGGCCCTGACTAGGGAATCCAAGCAAAAATGCTCATTTCTGTCGTCCAATTGTCTCGGACCGGTTGTCTCTCTCAGGTATCACCGCTCCGAGGAAATTAGACGACAGAAATGAGCACTTCCGCTTGGATTCCGTTCCCCAGTCCAGACGCCAAGCCATCATTTTGAACCCCGTGCCAAACCAACTGATGGTGGTTTTAGGGTCGTGGTAAGGTCTTAACAAAACAATTATTATAGCATATGCATGCTGCATTAGGCGAATATAAATTGTGAAGTACGCACCACGTAAGCGTTTTAGCCTTTTCTGTTCTGATATTTGTGCGTTTAAAGGAAGCCACAACGCATTTAAAATTGCGCGTAATAAAATGGAGTTTATTTTACCGCTCATTCGCTCTGATAAACGCATCCGTTTTATATGAAAATTTGGTCAAGGAGCAGGGGATAAATAATCAAAGCATTCCGTGGCACAGCCGCATTCATAGTTCGCTGGCAACCTCCAATGAATGCAAAACACCCCTTCTGCATACAGTTTTGCACGAATCCAATCACCTTCACTCGCTTTTTTTTCTTTCTTCCGAGTTCTGTCGTACGATGCAACACTTTCTCGTGCTAATTGATGTCCCCTGTCGCGATCCGCAAGGACACAGAAATGGGCTGAGGGTAGGGTGTCGCTCGCTGTGACTTTAATGCATTCGACGTGTCTCAACTCCCCGAGGAGCGGTCGTCTCTGCATTCGATAGACAACCGCTCCTCGGAGAGTAGAGACACGATGAATGCACTAAAGTCACAACAAGCGACACCCAAGCTGAGGGGCTACACAGGTAGGAATTCAAACCTCCACAACCTAATCCGAGCGATTTTCTATTTAGAGGCGATCTCTCCGAGCATATTTGGGGATGCTAGAATGCCCGTACGCTCCCTTGAACTACACAGTACACTTGCATATTTCAAATTTATCGTTTAAAAAACGATTCAGCAGATCAATTTGCATTAAGTATAGTGTATCCCAATGACATCACATCAGAGACGCAGAGCGGTCGCGTCGCGGCCAGACAGACAAATAATCAGATGTCCCATTCTTTCTTTCGGTCATCCTCATGGACGTGCAGTCGCTCCCTCCCGCCGAGCCGATCGTCGGTGGTGATACTCGAGACGACCTCGCGTTCCTGCAGAAGAAGGTACGGTAGCTGACAGGGAGGGATATGGTGGCTGGGGATTAAGGTAGTTACAGTATTTTCTCAGGTTAATTGGGTAAAATTTGTGGGATGCGTTATACATCGAAATTCATAGTGCCCACAGTAATCTTCGACAGTCCCTTGGGTCACATTTCTGATTTAGGCGACAGACCAGGAGCTCAAGGAGGGCGTCCGCATTCCCATCTGCTTCGGCGAGCAGCCGGAGGGCAGCATCTTACTGGAGCAGTTGCTAAGGTATACGGTAGTTCAATCGGTCAAACACTTTATGTGTGGGGTTCGGTAGTACAATCGGATCAGATCGTCGTGCTAATATGGAAGTTGCAGTGAGTACGGCCCATTCCCGTTGCCCAACACGTACGCGGCAAGAATCGTCCGAGGTCGGATAAGTTTCATGCGAAAAATACAACTGTAACATCGGAGAGTAGTAATATTCCGGTTAGAATGTGTTCTATGGAAAACAGAAAATAGCGGGTAATAAAAACATCTTCGAGTAAGGCATCTTCGAGTCATAAAAAAACAAAAAAATAGAAAAAAGAATAATTTATCTTCCAGATATCTCATTCGCCCTGCTCTTCGTTCACACGCAGAACATATCGCACGGAGCCATTTCAGCCCAGTCGGTCAGCATTTTGGCCCAGTTGATCTGCGCGTCGCGTACGCGTTGCGGTCAACGTTCTAATGACGAAATTCAAGGTCATCATCGCCCGCGACGGCCGCGCCCTGCTGCTACCGCCTGAGCAGTAAGCAGTAGCTCTGTAACTAAGGAAATTAATAGTTCGACTCAATCGAATAGAGACGATCGTGGTGTGTTTCACGGCGGCTTTAAATCTGAGTATTGGATTGTAGTTCGAGTAGAATAAGAAAAGGGATTATTCTCTGAATGAATAGCAATTGAATCTCTTTCACAGAGACGTCAAACGCATTTTAATTCGCCGACTATGATTGGATAATACCTCACGACAAGCCCATTATTACAGCTCCAACCGCATCGCGCAGCACGACGTCCGCAGCCTCGGTCTGCTACTGTACAGACTGACCACGGGACAGGATGTTCCCCTCGGGTACATTTCGTAATTATGATGAAATAGCCGCGACGCCTCATTCAATGCGTGGCGGTTTTGATGATGAAATATCTTTCAGCAAGAAGCTGCCGTTCCCGGTGAATGCGGAGCTCGTTAAGCTGGCCAGCTACATGATGGAGACGAACATGAGTGCGGGACAGGTGAGACAGCGACGCGTCATGCCATGCGTTGCGGTCGATTGTGAAATAATGACGAAATTCAGGTGCACCACAACGCGGAACTGAAGAAGATCGCGGACGAGCAGTCGAAAACTTTCCTCTTTCATCACTGAGGAGCTCTTTGAATGAGACATTCCATATTGATCTCTAGTTAGGGAACGAGTCATGTAGGAAATCACATCTACGTTTTGAAAAGAAGCTCGCCCTAACTATAGAGCTTCAGCAGTAGTAATTAATCACGGCTGTTTTATCTCGTAAAACTTCCCATGTCATTAAAAATTTGTGAATTGTGAGACCATGGGATAACTTTGCTTTGTAATTCAGTGCCGATCACCAATTGACTTGTATTTCACTTGAATGGTGAGATAAACGAATTCTGTGTATTATTTGTCACATCGGAGCAGCGGAACTGGAATATATTTTCCTGTGAACATATGATAAATCATGACTAATGCTTAAAGGATGAGAAACGATGAAATAACGAGAACAGTCGATCAAAAAACGTGCTGTATATATTATTGTGGTAAACGGAATTTTACGTGAGCCTCTATATGTTGAGCGTGAAACCTACTCAAATTCATGGCTAATGATCAGAGAAACGACGAAATAGCACGGAAACTTGAGAGTGCACAGTCGTCAGCCAGATGGAGTGTGTGTACCCGGTATATCAAGTTCGTTTTCCACAATAATAGCAGTCTGGCTTGGACTATGCTCTCACAGTACATATATTATGTCCGCACCTTCATGGAGACAGAAACTGTGAAATGCAACCTAGAAAATAGTTATTCTGCCCACCATTACATTACATCATATGTCATTTCTACGTCATTTGAAAGAATGATACAGAAATAAAGTATTTAGATTTTTGTATGTATTCTCATTTCTGTGTCGTGTAGTAGAGTCACAGTTGAAACAAAATTTATATATTTCAAGAACGCAGGGTTTGAGTTGATTATGAGTGAGACAGAAATAGGGAACATGATTTTTGAGACAATTTCTCATTTCTTCTTCTGTTTCGATTCTCTGTCCGACCTGATGGAAGAACTCTTCGCAGTCACGGAAAGTGGAGTGTTTTCTGCAAAATTTGTCTTTTTTCCTTTTGTAATGAGTGAAAGATAGGACTATGGGCAATTGTCCCATAATAATGAAATGGACTCCACTTCACTATCACGGCGCAAATGTAAATAATGTCTGTTTGCTGATCACAAACAAGGAGAAAGAGTAAAAATCTTACTTGAGGTGCTGTGCGTCATTTGTGTGCGCTCGGTTCCTGACTGGAAATGTCTTGCATTGGTATACTGTAAGAAAAAAAACGCACATCACGCTCCAGTAGAGGCGCCGTCTCCGCAGTCTTTTCCTGAGAAAATTTCAGTTAGACGGAAAATCTCGGTGACCGAAGCGCACGTGTATGACGCGTTGCGGTTGCTTCTCCCAATTATACTTTTGTATAAATTAACCTTAGAAAGTCGATGTTCGGCTGATCGATGCAGGCTTGGATGCTTGGATTGCTTCGGCTTCTGAAGAGTATAATATTAGGAAAAATCATGGAAATAGCAAACTTCATTGGAATCGTCCTTCTCCTTTTCTTTTTCCTTCTCCTTGGGACCCGGAGACGATATCTTGCCCTCCTGAAAATCTTCATATCATGTTTGCGCGTCAAGCGTTGCGGTCGCGTTGCGGCCGGAGGCATAATCATTCCTCTCACCAGTTTCTTATCGTGCGGTCCAGGCGTCAACTGCGTGCCTTCACTCTTGAGCTGCTCGCTCTTGAGCTAAACATTTCTATATCATATGCGTATTTTAAAAAAAAAATTTTCAAAATAAAGAAGTTTACTAAATTGATATAATTTAATAATACTACAACTCACATCGAAACCTTCAGGTAGCGGTGGCAAAAGCTCCTCCCGCTTGCTTTCCTGCAAAATTTCTCATTCCTTTATGTATGTTTCAGCAGATTTTCAATTGTTTGAGCCTTTCACATTTTCAGTTTTAGCAGGCCTTGAAGTGGAGTTATAATATACACCAAAATATAAAATGCTTGAAAACGAATGTATAAAACAGGTTCGGGCACTCGGATTCACCTTATTCACGGCGGTGCGGATCATGTCAGTTTTGGCAGGGGCGATCAGACTGGACTTCCTACCGGGCTTCGTCTGCGAGAAACATGGATTATTCCAGAGTCAGGAAAGTGCATGTAAACTGGTTAATTATGTGTTTTGTCCCGGTATTTCCAACTTTTATTCCATTGGATATCGCGAGAAATATACACTATGCCATGTATGCAGTCAAAATTGGCGGGGGTATGACAAAAGAGCCGACGACAAAAGAGCCGAAAAAAAGTTCGTCCAAGACCAACTTCTACTTGTTCTTATTCGTTATCTAGATTTCGCACGAAGTACTCCCGGTGTAGCAATAGAGGACATTCATGATCCTATTCAA
>JACMIF010003441.1:0-14621 GCA_014805445.1 Diplogasteroides magnus
CGATATTTTGGCCCTGAAAACGCAACTGAAAATTTGGGATTCCATGGAATCCCAAACGCACCGCTTGGGATTCCATGGAATCCGAAAAATGAGAGCGCACGACCGCTCGGATTCATGAAAACATGAAATGAAACTCGTGTCACTTGGGATTCATTCTGCAGGGATTCCATCAGCCATCACTATTACACAGCTAGCAATTTCAGACACTTTTATATCGACTGTTCGGAATTACTCTGCAAATTGCGCGCTGCATCAAAGGGTAAATCAAACTTTGAGAATTTTTCTCCTTTCTCTGCTCTTCCCTACTAAATTACCCCTCTTTTCCGCGAAAGCCTCAAGTTTTAGGAATGAATGAACCTGTCCCTAAACTTCATCTTCATAGAAACATAGATCTCCCCACCTCGTCCAATTCGATTACGAGTGCTTCTCCCGCGAGTCGCGTTAGATTTATCATCATTTTCGCATTTTCCGAGAGATATTGAACAATTTTCTCCCTTTCTACATACTTCTCCAGGCTCTACTTATCCTCAAATTTCCTCAATATCCATCCATATCCAGTAATATCTCCTCAACAGGAAGATATTTCTGGATCTCACTGAGCGTGAGATTTGTCTATTGATATCCGTTCCAATTTTCAATTTGCCTCTGAGTATCTGACCTCACTCCAACGGCTCAATAATAATATGTTGATGACTATTTGTAAATGTGTTCCTCTAGTACCATCCCTTCCTGAGGAATTCATGCACATTTTAATTTTTTTATCATATTGTTGCGGAAAGCCTATTACTTTGTGATTACTATACCAAATTTATGGTAGCCTTGAAACATATGCCAAAAAATGTAACAAACTGCCTGCGCTCCCCCCACTAGTCTTTCTCACTAACGAGTGAATCCTATCAGCAATTGCTCGTGTACATAAGTCGTGAAAATAGCTGCTGATGTTGAGAGTGGAATTAGAAGTGATTCGATGACGATTTGCATCCGCGATTCTCGCTAGACTTATTCTTGTAGTGCCCATGGCTCATGAGAGATTTTATTATTATGACGTCATCAATCGATACTGAGCTGTGACGTCATTTTCGCTCAGATTTAGCCTCGTTTTCCTCCATCCGAAACAATGTTGAAATTGCAGAAGGCTGATCGACCAGGCGTTTGACTTCATTCCTCCTTCCAGAACGGTTGTCCCTCTCAGTCAAAGACGTGAGTTTCCTAGGGTGCCGCATTCGATCGCTTCTCCGCATGCGAGACCGGCGCGGTCTAGACTTTATCTCGCGAGACCACTGTACCTGTGAAGTAAATGAAGAGATACTCCCAGTCTCGCACTTCATTGCTTTCTGATTTTCATTCTGACCGGCTGTGCATCGGTCCCGCATCGATGCGAAACTCTCGCATCTTTCGTTCATTTCACTCAACATCAGTCTCGCCACACCACACGATCACATTCATTTTCATTCGATTCTCGGTCCCGCACGCCATACAGTTTCCCACTTCCTGCGACCATTGTGACGTCATCAATCGATAATCGGAAATGATGAAATTGCAGAAGATTGCGTCCCCAATTCCTCTCCGATCGTCGTTTCTGCGGAAGAAAGATCGCGGCAAGGCGTACAACACGTACAATATGGGATCAGAAGCGAAGGCATACCTGCAGGAGCACTCCATACCACAGCTGTTCGAAGTCAGTTATTTACTAGATTCTAAACTATAAACTTGTCGTCATTTTTCTCCTGAACGCGGTGTCTTACTCCATGATAGACGACAGCGCGGAAGAGAAAAATACGACAAATTTACTTTTTTGAACCCCTGGTATTTACGTCACATTAGTCGCATCTACTTTGCTTCCAGCGTGAAACTAGGCCGTTTTCCTCTACATAGCCTGTATGAAACCTATACGAAAGCACGGTTGGACATTTATAAGTAGCACTCCATACCGCAGCTGTGCGAAGTCAGTTATTTACGCCAAACTGATTCCTTATGCTATTGATATGCTACCATATTCCTATTCCTTATGATGCTATTCCTTCCTGATGCTCTTGTTTCCAGCGTGAATCTAGGTCATTTTCCTATAAATATCCTGTATGAAGCCTATACGAAAGCACGGATGGACGTATATAAAAGAAACGACGGCGTAGCACTCAAAGTGAGAGTAATTGTTGGTCAAAAACACACAGCTGTTTGAAGCAGGTTATGGATATTCACGCCATATTACTGATACAGGTCCTCAAATTTGGGTCTATATTTCGAATTCTTACAACCAAAATATCTACATAAAGCACATGCTTAGATTTCGTTCGACTTAGAAAAGTAATGAAAATTTGCGCAACAATTTGTATCCGCCAATGATAGCCATTCAATAATGGTTCATGTTCGATAAAAAGTAGAAATTTGTTTATTCCAGATGTCTAAGAGCGATATATTCTTTTATATTGTCTGCACGTCTTTTCAAAAGGCGCTGAAACATAACTGGCTACCGGAAAAAGCAACGCAATAGATATAACGCTTCGTTAGAAGATTTGCCGAACAATGTACCAGTGATCTCTAGCTTTATCAACGCATTTTTGTTATGATGACATTATTTGCCTACGCAAACAGCATGAGTCAATGCAGACTACAGTCGCGTTATGCCTCCATATTCCATGGGTGTGAGAATAACATGCCAGATACTAAACACGATTGAGTGGGCGAAATGCTTGTGCGCCATGGACATTTGCGCCTTTGTGGTGATAGTGAGACTTGCGCCATCATTGTCATGTTCATTTCACCTTAATGGCACAAATGTCCATGGTGTTCTCTTGTCTTTCAACCAAAAGTTGTGCTGTCTGCTCTCATCAGTCGTAAAACTTCAATTCACGCTAGGCAAACGCGAACAGGTTGTACATATTAGTCCATGCGAAGTCGGTTTCGTTGCACTGATCCTCTATCTGAGCTTTATAGCCCTAAAGGAACATAACCAGTCTAGCATACGAACTACCGACCGTAGCTTCTATTCACTTTTTATCATGTAAGTGACTAAACATAATCCTAGACATTAGTGTAGGCAAATGAAATCCCAAAGTTCATTCTGCCCCTCTGCTCTTCCTTTCGCTCGGCCGTCTCCAATTCATAGAGACGACCGCGCCCTGGAGAATACAGGATGATGGAATGAACGATAGGATTTCATTTGCCTTCACTACTAGACATACTTTCTCATTCTTGAAATAGAAAAGGGAAAATGTCAAGATCGTACTAGTGCAGCCTGCTAATCTCCTAGATGTGTTCAGTATAAGGTATAGAGGATTATAGACACGTGGGTAGAAGAATTTTTATCATTGATGAATTGAAGCCTCATGCGCTTACTTTGTCAGGAAGTATATGTATACATAGCCACCAGGTGTGGCAGTTGGAATGCAAGAATTGTTATGTTTCACGAAAGCTTTATACGTTTTGAGATATATGGACAGTTAGTTGTTACTGGAAATAACAAATACATCTAAAATGACATCTCGTCATCCTGTCCGCGCAGTTATCCGTGTTAAAGCTCGTTCGTAAAAGTAATGCTTTATCGCTGCCTTTGCTAATTCACGCTCCCTTGGATGCATTCTCTCCGTTTATATTTGGCTTTAACAGTGATTTCTTCGGGGACTGTAACATTTTCCGAGCAATTGGCTGCATATCTATAGGGGTTTAAGAGGCTAAAGATTACGACAATTTCTCGGAAATCGTGTAGATACGAATAGGGGTGCGAGTGAGCGAGCGAGCGGAATGCACACGCATCGATGCATGCCATAGGCGCAGCATTGTATTGTATCCATTGTTCCCGTAAAGCGCAAGAGATCGGTAATACGCGCAAGTCACAAGGGATTAAGTACGCTTTCTACGATTGCAAGCTGGCATTTTCTCCTCCGGGGACACTACGGTACGGGGTTTGATGGTAAAAACCGCAAATAAGAGTTTCAGGAACGGAAAAATGGAGAAAAATGGCAATTTTTTTGTTTAGGGACTGATGACCGGCTTGATCTACAACCGACCGGATGATCCGATTGGCTTTCTGGAGGAAGCGCTGGCCAAGGTAATTTTGGTCGTTGAAAATGAACAGCCACCATAGCAATCTACATAATAAAGTAGTAATCTACCTTTCACTTACATAATATGCAAATGACGAGGTTTCCAGTGCAAAAGATTAAGTTTTGATGAATGCTCGAGCTTTACAGTGTAGATTGCTACGGAGGACGATATTGTGAATCCAGCAACATGATTTGAAAAGAAACCTCTATATATTGCGCGTGAAACCTATCCAAAATCATGATTAATGGTTAGAAACATGAAGAAATAACAAAAAAAACAGAAGTGCATTTCGAATTCTTCTAATTCCCTCGGAGCAGTTATCTATCTCATGTGATGGGAAAAACTACGCGGGAATTAGATGAAACGCACTTCGGCTTCCTCTCCCTGCTATAATTGTTAACGGTTGCCTCACATTGTCAAAGTTAAGGAGCAAAATTGGACTGACTTTTTTGTCTGTGCTCTAATTCGACCCCTAGTTTATGATGAGCGACAGAGAATGACTCATTAGTGCTCACGGACAAAAAAACGGTCCATAACAGGGTTTCACACACGGTAAATTTGTCGTCATTTACCGTTTTAGAACCTCTAGTCCATAAGTCGTTCCCTAGACGTGAGGTCCTCCGTTGTGGGCGAGAACTGACAGCTATTGAGACCATAATAAGCGCGTACGTAGCCTGGTGGATTCCGGTCTTGCGGAACGATAAATGTCTGTCCCGAAAGACACCACCATTTTTCGACTCTGGTGCATTCTGAGAATGGCCATTCCCTGCATTTTCTGTCTAGAACAGCCTCCTTTGGGCCGCGAGAGAATGGAATAGTTAGGTATCGTTCGGAGTATGGCTGGCAATTTAACTACTTTACGGTAGGGTTTCGCATTTGGGACGTTTTTCCCAGAAGTACATTCCATCTGCGAAGTGAGAGACGACCGCTAGGAATGAAGTCAGATGACTAGAAATAGGCGACTGTAAAAAAACGACCCAAATACGGCACCCTACTTTATGGGTTATGTTTAGCAGAGGGTATTTCATGAAATATACAGTGAAACATGACCCTAAAAGCGGTAATATTGCAAACTATAGTTCAGACTCATTTTTTAAAAGTTCTAAGAGCATAGTAGCGCTTTTTCGGGAGAAAAATACAATATTCAGGTCCGTCAGAGTCCGGCAGAGCCGTTCGCGTGGGACATGTTCATCAACCGAGATCAGGAAAGTGAGTTGGCGGGTGAAAGACAGGAGCGGCTCGGACATTTGCGACGTAATGGTTAAATGGACAGATGCGCCATGGTCGCACGTCTTTTCAGTTCATGATTATGGAGCAATTGTCCATGGCGCCTTTGTCTGTGTTGAAATTACGTATCAAATTGAGCATATACCCATAAATCATCGCTTTTCCGCGCATATCGTCAATGCTTTCGACAACGGACGATTGAAAGAGGGCGCAGAGGGCATTCTGACGGATTAATTGTGATTCATTATGAGCCGATTCTTAGTCTCTAGTTGACGAGTATCCAATGTAATGGGACCTCCAGTAGGGTGTCGCTTTCGGTGTTTTTAGTGCATTCGTCAATCGTCTAACCTCCCCGGAGCGGTGGTCTCTATCATCATCTGATAGACAACCGCTCCGTGGGGATTAAACGATTGACGAATGCACTAAAAACACTGAATACGGCATCCTAGCCTGTCGACTCAAGAAGTGCATTCTTCTTTCTATAATTCATTGTCCAGCTACTGTTTATCGGTAGCAAGAGACATCCGCTCGACGATGACTGGGACAAACCGAATGCACTTCTTGAGTCGATTCGAGGTCTCTACTATGTAAAGTAAAGTAAAGCTATTAGGCATTCGAGGTGTTCACCTCGGTCATCAGCTGTTGAGGCCAGCTGTATAGTGGAACCTTAGGCCAGCAGTTCCAATTTCGAGACTAGCCCGCAACCTTACTATGCAGGTTCCTAGAAAGAGTCCGCTTAATGTGCTTCGAACTCACGGCAAAACTTTTGCTTGCACTTATCTTACGCGAAACGCAACGCGTATCGAACTGCTATTTCCGCTGCAGGCGCAAATTGCGGGCTTTATAAGTCCAAAGCGTAAAACATCTCAATCTCAGAGAATGCGAACTGACAATTAGCTGGCGTAAAACGGAAGTGCAAATTGGAAAACTTTATCGATTCTCCTCTTTCCAGAGTTTCCAGATTGTTTACTGAATGATACCAGAATATCCACCACGCATTCCTACTTAATTGCTCTTGCCTATAAATCTCGCAGCTGAAACATATCTGGATAATGAGCGTGGAGCTTAGAAGAATAACGAAATAACACGCAAAAATGAGTGAATGGATGGAAGTGCTTGCGTGCCGTTCTACGTATCTATAGTTAGGATTCATAATATTGATCCGATCAGAACAAAGGATAATTTGTATTATTTGGGAAAGAGGGCTTTTAGTCGTTGACAGCAAATTGCTAAACTGAAGTGTGCGCTGGAATAGTGAAATTGGCAGTAGGGCATCAGATGCGTTAAATTTGTCGTCATTCTTCTCCGTCGCACGGTTGCATCATTCCCTCATAGACAACGGCGCGGCGGAGAAGAATGACGACAAATTTACCGTTTCTGATTCCATAATGCGCAGTGTTTGGGAACAGCTTTTGGAATGACTTTTGCGCTTTCATTCGATCTTCTTTCATTAGGGTGTCGTAAATGGGACTATATTGACAGCCGTCATGATTAGTGGTGGATTCGAGCTGAAAAAACGACCGGGCGATTATAGACGCAGACATAGAAATGATGCAAATTTTTACCGGCTGTCATTATAGCCCCATTTACGACACCCTATCTTTCATGCGCGAGAGCGAATGACTCACCGGTTCGGATGGACGAAAAACGGCCAATAAACGTTCCTAGTCTTCATTTGCCGCTGGATTTAGTCATTTGAGCGCAAATGTCCACTCACCTGAAACGAATTTCCTTAGAAACAACGTAAAACCGCGCCTGGCTGAACATGCCTTGTAAGCAATGGCCAGAGGTGGGGGCTAATAATTGCTTCCTCTATGCTCTCTAGTTGTCTGCTCCCCCTTATTTTCCCCCTCTCTCTCGTCCTCTGACTCGCAGCGCTCTCTCGTTTCGTCATGATCTCTCGCGTCTGGCAGGTAGACGCGAACGAGAAAGCGCCGAAAATTGCTCCTCTCTTTTCTCGTCGAGTAGTGTATATACGGATTGAGACTCTCTCCCTTGAGACTCGCCACTCGCAGAATTTACCTCCAATCTCGAGTCACTGGCGCCATTTTTACCTTCTTGCTTCGTTCATGTGTATTATGCATCTCATCTGCGTTGTTACGGTTAGAAAACGCTTGGAACGCCAGGGTGTAACTCCTACCCGACTGGCCTAGCAGTCCACTGGCAGGACCACATCCCCTTATGATTTCCCCCCCCCGAACCGCGGAATAAAGACTTTTAAGACTTCTGCACTGTTAGACTCAGTACGCTCTTTAATTTTTTTGACATACTGTCAAAAAAATTGTGCTAGGAGTGTGTTTCAACCGCGTAATGCAAAGGCAAGGACCAGTTCAATTGAGATTATAACTCCCTTATTTATCAATCGTATTTTTCATCTTTCTTGTCATTCAGCATTGGGTAGCGGTTGTCTATGATGAATTGAGAGACGACCGCGCCACAATGCGGAATGATGACAAAGATGAAAAGTACGATTTATAAGGGAACTCGAATTGGGATGCATAATATTGCGGGGGGGGGGGCATATCATCAGCTTGCTCTATCTTCAATGAGCTAGGCCTGTTGCTTCTCATTGGCAGAAATACAGAGGACAAAAAGCGTGCGTAGATGTCTGTCCGTTTTAGGATTAGTTGATTGTCTACAACACAAAGGTCTGCGAACGCTATACCATTATTTTGCGAAAATTATGGCATTCGTGAAACATAACCAATCCCTCATACTTTCCGCCAACTCCAGTTCATTTCCTCTGTATAACGAAATTATCCATGCTGCAGTTCGTTGCATTTTCACCGGGGGTTCAAAATCAGTAAATTTGTCGTCATTCGTCTCCGCCGTGCTGTCGTCTATGAGGGAATGGGACAATCGCACGGCGGAGAAGAATGACGACAAAATTTTAGAACCCCTACTTTTCACCTCCTCGGATAGCGACAAAGCATTTCCTTTTTCAGTGCGAACAAGGAGTGTGCACACCGGCAATCGACCGGCGAGGAACGCCTCGGGAGCGGCAGGTAGTCAGTAGGCTTTTATGGTGTCGCTAATGGGACGATATTGACAGCCGTTAATTTCTTGCCGTCCAATGTCATTACTATCTCCGTCTCTGCGAAGTGAGTGGCAACCGCTAGGAGTGATATTAGATGGTTCGAAATGACGGCTTCGAAAAGTAACCATCACCGACACTTTCACACTTTCGACTAGGCCTAAAATAACAATCAATCCATGATGATTCATCTTTCTGAATTTCTCACTTTTGTTTGTTTCCAAACGTAAATAGCTGCTGTAGATGCATGCACTACATTCTGAATGCGCGCTGATTTGCTTCATTCTGCCAGCTCACATCGCTCTCAGAAGTTCACGAAACACTCACGTATTGCCGTTGAAGCATACCTAGTTCTAGAGTTTCGATCGCGTGAATTCTAACCTGCCCGATCTCTTGTATTGCACAAATGACTACAGGAACCGATTAAAGGAAGAGACTGTCGAGATGAGATTAGGCGGGGTGCATTTGCGCCATAGTGCGCCATGGCGAACTGGACAGTACTGTCTAAACCTTTTACGGCTATTATTTTTGGATTAAAGTGTTCCGTTTGAAGCTTCAAATGCCGTTCGGGAATAACTCGTTTAGTTTTCATTTTCACGTTTTGCCGTAAATAACAAAGTTGCTTGTTTCGTCAAGAGCATCAACTTTCATGTTGGTAGTATTTCATGAAAATGAAAACTAAACGAGTTATTCCAGAACGGCATTAGAAGCTTCAAACGGAACACTTTAATCCAATAATAACCAAGAGTGAGACACAGTTGGCATTTCTGCGAAGAACATTTCGAAAACAGCAATTAGACCTGTTTCACTTATGAATCAGCATTAAGATATAGCCACTTTGTCATGATATCAAAGTTCTTCCATGTACTTCTAGTTCCAAGAAAAAACATTTTAAAAACATTTGCCTATATTATAATGGGCGGAGTACATTTGCGCCATAATTGTGAACTGGACAGTAGTGTCCGTTTAACATTTTACGGAGAATAACCAAGAGTGAGATACAATCGACAAAAAAACGCAATTCGAAGACATCAATTAGACCTGTTTCACTTATGCATCATCATTAAGATATAGCCGCTTTGGCATGATGTTAACGATGTTCTCCATTTTTCTGGTCCAAATAAAAATATTTAAACATTTTCAGTCCGTATCGCAAGTGCCGCATCAGTCAAGCACGACTCCCCCGTGCCCAAGAGTGGAACGTCACTGAGTGGAAAGCAGAGGTTCTTTCATTTTTAATAACTATTACTGGAATAATATCAGTTATAAAACATTCGCAGTAACTGCCTACTAATACTTTATTTACTGCTTTACTGGCAATCGTATTGTTAACTCTACTGGGCGACAGGGACTGTCAAATACTTTTTAAAAACATTCTCAGTGGTATTTTATTGCCCTTACAACTTCGCGTCCTAATGACTACTGGTCATTTTTCTATTTTATATACCACCTGAAACATAACGCAAAGTTCTAACATGTGCTAATGAAGTTGGAGATATTATGTAGTTAGACCCAAATATTTTTAACGGCTTTGCTGCCAAAATTCAGACGCTGACCGTAAAGAAAAGCTCTAAAAAGTGAAAAATTGCAGCAGACAAGCGGACACCCGGGACTCCATGGTGCTCAAGCGTGTTCCTTCGGTCATCAAGGCAGCGGAGGTGGCCGAGATACCCGATGTGCCCGTCATACTCTTCATGGGTCAGTTAGTTTGCGATTCGTTTTTACGTGATTTCTTTTTACAATATGTTTCTCAGTTCGATTAAAGTCCATAAATCATCAAATGATGCAATTTTGTACTTGGTCGCTGAATTTTGCTAGAAACATGTATCGACTAAATTAGCCATATTCCTGTGGGATTTCGGTATGAGTAAGTAATGTAGTATTCTGTGCGTTAGTGAGATCCACTATGCATAAACATCGAGACGAAGCGCCATCTGCAAATATTCATCTGATGCGAATTAGCCGAAATACGTCAGAGGATGCAGGAACTAACTTTAAAAACCAAAACGGCGCCAAAGAGCACTTTGGCGCAGTTTTGGTGAAATGGGCAGAAGCACCAACGCCGTCATCACGGCGCTATTGCCCATTTCACCATTACGACTCTAGTGTCCATGGCGCTCTTGTCATTCCCCGTACTTGCCCCATAATGAGAGATAATCTGCATCGATTAGTATCGCCTTCAACTGCTTATTTCATCATTTTTGCGCTAAAATCCTGATTGTTTTTCATCTAGTGAACATCTGACCAATCCCTCACTGATTTCAAGTGATGTTTCTCCATTACTTAGCCACTCAGTGAGAGAGGTGTCTAACTTGATTAGGCCACTATGAAGAGTGCTCTGATTGTCTGCGCTCTCTCCTGACTCCTTCGTCTCTGCGTCTCTGTCGCATCTTCGATTAGCCACGTGCTTCGGTTAAATGGATGTTGATTGATAATCCCCATATCGAGGGTCCGATACAGATAGAAATCCTAGGGAGTCGTTATGAGTTACTTTAGCGAAATTGTCATTCGTTTAAGCTCTGCGGAGCGGATATTTCTCTCATATGATACAGCTCTGCGGAGACTGACAATTGCACTAACATCACTGACAGCGGCAATCTGGCAGATGCACCACGCTTTCTGAGATATCATTAACAATAGCAAGTATTTTTTTCAATAGCCGGACCAAGAAGATGTGAACATCCGAAAAGAGATCTCGGACTAAAATCATCACTATGAAACATATTCCATTCAGGTGGACCGGGAGGCGGCAAAACGAAGATTGCGGCGAGGATATTCGGTGCACTCTCTGAGAATGTACGTTTCATGAAGAATATATAGTCTTGAAATAATCTTTATTATGCTCTTCGTGCATCCTTTGATTCAATAAATACCTAACAATATGAAAACTAAGACAGTTTTTGGAGACACAATTACCCCTATTCCTTGTTCTTATCGGTGCCTTTGCAGATATGTTTCATACCTATGATGAAAATTCATCCAGCGACTATGCTATTATATACATTTTTACTTTATTTTATTTTTACCGGGAAATAGTGATTGCTTAGGGTCTCATCCACATCTGCATGCCGGACGTGGTTAGGCACGCACTGACGAAATACAAGGTAAGCACAAATCCATAGAGAATCCCGGCTCAGTTATGTTTCAGAATCGTCTGAAAAGTTAGTCTAATGTGATCAATTATGTAATCCAACGAATTTCATCTATTCAGCCACTTTTCATATTCTATTAAATAGACAAAATTTCGGCAGTGCATTTAGTCTGATGTAATCATTTGATGAATTTTGTATGTTCAGCTACGTTCCATACTCAACTACAATTCGGTAGTCTGTAATCGGAAAAATATAGAATCGATTCGCTGTTGTTCGGTCATATTTCATAGTCAACAGCAATAACAATGTGTGATCGAAGTTTCATTTTGAGGACAAGTACCCAGAGTGGCGAGAGGCACACGATCAGTATCAGAGAGGTCAGCCCTGCGTGTAAACCTCAACTATTTAGTCGTTTGCTGTTACATTACTTCATAATCTTATAAATCAATAAGCTGCTAGAGTACATTGCGCGTTTTAGTGTACATCAAATGCTTCGACAGATCAATCAATAATCAAAACATTAAAAAAATTTCAGGAGAACTAATCCCTAATCACCTCGCTCTGGCTCTGGTCAAGGCTGAGATGGCTCGACATCCCGAGGCATCAGCCTATTTCCTCGAGGTATGTTCCAACCTGGTTCGGTTTGGTTTCATCTTCGACTGTTTTCACATTGCAAAACAGCGGTTTCAATTAGGTTTCATGACAGCATGAAATACCAGTCATCTTTTACTTGGTAATTAACCGCAAGTTGCGAGTGCCAAAGTTAGAGGAGCCAATGAAAAAAAAATTACTTGAAAATTCGCATTGCGATACGAAATTGATTTTTAGGGTGTAAGTTAAGAGCGCTATTGACAGTTGCGCCGCAATAATGAAATGAAGAGATGCTCCGTCAGTATACAGAGGATTTGTGCATTTCACCGTTATTGCGCAGAAGTTCATGGCGCTCATGTTCTCATGACCTGTTGATGTTCTTCAATTGCAGGGATTTCCGCGAGAGGCGAGACAGGTCGAGGACTTTGAACGGCAGGCAAGTCCATTATTTCTTATAGTCGTCATCACAAGTCTTCTCAAATGATGAAGGGACCTTCCGGCAGGCACCTTTTACAAAAGATAATGAAAACATGTATTCTTTACTATTTCGACGCTAATCACGATGGCATGATTTCGCGTCAAAATCTCATCCAGGTTCATCAAGCGAACATTTAGGTGAAGAGCGTGAACATGGCACTCATTCTGGACTATGATGAGCGCACACTACGAGAGCACATGGAAAGGAGAGGACTGGGGATGGAGATAATCGATCAGGTGAATATAATGGTCCACTTGAATTCATTGGTACACTTGAATAGATTCATTCATGATATAATACTGTAAAGGAAAGACCAATGATAGGGACTCTTCGTTAGACAGAGAAAGAATGAGTGACGCATACAGCAAATAATTTTGTTCTGGACTGCAAAACAAGAAAAATGACCGTCCACGAAGGGTGATATTTCCTTCTGGTAATCTGCCGAAGGTTAGACAGTGGTGAGAGAGCACGGTTTGTATTATGCATCCTATCTGAACTGTTATTCCTAGTACGCGTCTCACAGCTGGATGCCACCCTGGTCTCTCATTTTTACGTGCTATTTCGTCGTCACGGAATATGCTTCAGCTGTGAGATGAATATACCAGAGCAACAGTTCAGTTAGGATGCGTAATAAGAAGGACCAGAGACGTCTCTGCCTGAAAGCTCGTGTCCATTTGCAGAAGATCAAGGAGTTCAAGCAGAAGACTCTGCCCTCGGCCAAGTACTTTGACGACCAGAAACTGCTGCATTTGGTGCGTCTTTTACTATAGCAATTGACATTTGCCGGCCAATTGGCATTTGTAAAACCCAATCTGCCAATCTCAATTGGCCATATGTCATTGTTAAATTTTTGTCAATTGTCCTTCTGTCAGATCGCCGGAGAGCGTGACGAACACTACATCTTTGACCGGATGAAATATCTGATACTCAAGGTGAGCATTCGGGTGAAAGAAAAGTGCGATATTTGCACCGAAATGGAGATATGGACACATGAGCAACGCGCATATGCCCTTTTTTTACCATTATGGCCCATGCGTATTCCGCGCGATTCGAATACGTTTGAAAGCCCAATTTCCAGCGGAATAAGCCAACAGGAAGCCGCTACATGAATCTTAGGCTGGGTGAACAAAAGCGGCTCCTTCACCAGCTTAATTATGTTTCAACGAATTCATTTAGTTGCAGAAAAATGCCCATGAAATGCTGGAGATGTCATATTACATCGAAATTCATTCTTCAAATAATGCATTTAGTGTAAATAATTACAAAAATGCGCTTTCAATTTAACATTATACTCAAAAATAAAATAAAAATATGGATGTATGTATGTTGCAGGCAATAGAGACGGGCCTTCCAGTGATGAACACGAATTCGCCCACTGGACAGCAGGTTCGGATATGTTTCACGCAGTAATGAAATATCGGCGATAACTGATTCTACGTTGGAATTCGCAGTCGCATAATAGTGTCTTAATCGGTTGTAAAGTCTTCTTGTCATTCGTCTAATCCCATTTCGCCTATTTTTTTCCATTCCACTCACAAGGAGCATTCTACCGTTCAATATAGAGATTTCACGAATGATAAAGGCTCGTCTAATGTTGATTATTCAGATAATTATTGATTGGTGACCACTTAAATTCGGATCGGATTATATATTAGGCAGATAAATATTGATTAGCAAGATAGATATACCCACTATATTTCCCCTTGCAGAGTCCCCACCGTAATCGTCGTTCCGGCACGGGCAGAGCGAGTGCGAGGGAGAGCGCACTGCCACCAGTGTCGAGGAATTCGAGACATTCGGGTGGGTGATTACAGGGTGCGCCATAATTACCCGACCTCGTATTATCGATGTTATATCAAGAATGTGAAAGGCTATGATCATATCATATTTTATAGTAATAGTAGGGTATATGATCCTTAATTCCCGCGCACATATCAAAACATACCGCTGCAGTGTTTAATTTGTTGTTGGACGAAACATTTGTCACGCCATTAGAAAATGGCGCGCCGATTTCTAACTTCCAGGATTTTTCCTTAGTAAAATACAGCTGTAAATATTTACCAATATACTATATCTTGCAGCCCGTTGACAGTAGTCTTCGGCAAAAATTTGGTCAATCTCTAGAACCTTCTACCTTTGAATAATATGAGCCGCA